>MCFE01001101.1:0-17133 GCA_002104905.1 Basidiobolus meristosporus CBS 931.73 | reverse complement strand
ATCAGAGAATGTCCATTTGCAACTAACCAACTGGTGGACAAACAAGGCAATATCCGGAAGACTTAGTGCATAGGGACAGACTCAAGCTTGCAAGACTTGCTGATAATGCTGAACCATCAAGATATTGGTATCACAAGAAAAGAGATTCAGAAGAACCCTCTCAACTTTAGTAAGGGAGAATGTTATGATCTGCCGCTTGAATGTGTATATTAGATCAGTTTTTAGTCAAATCAATTAGTATATGTTTAGGTTATCAGTATATCAAAATTAACTATGAAATCAGTAGCATTAGTCAGCAAATGAATCAGCAGACCCTTATCAGACAGAAATAGATATAGTAAGTAGGATCTTATTGGGTGATGATGATGCAATCAAATGAGTCATCAGCCACAACCTATGTTAGGAAATACAATTAGTCAGCAATTGATCTGGCAAAATGTATATAAGGAGCTGCTGGAACCTTAATAAAAATCAGTTTAAGTTTTAGTGAATACAATACTGGCTAAACTCCCCTATTCCTCTACAACTTTTATACCAAGACTTGTAACACAACAAAATACTGGCTTTTATGCAGGTACCAATATGTGGCCCCAACTCAATGACAAAAAATTCTCAAGATAGGAGCTAAGAAGTGGAAAAAGAGTGTTCATAGGTATCAGGTGAAACCTCTAGGTATAGAGTTGCTGAATCATTCCTCTATACCACAAATATGCTGTGATGCTCCAGAGTCAATATACCATTCATAACTTTGGTTACTTGCACTCTCTTGTACAGTTACAAGTAAGTGTTCATCAGTAGTTGCATGGTTTGCCTGCTCTAGTTTCTGTCTTTTGTCTGCTTGGTTCTTCTTGCATTCTCTTGCCAAGTGCTCTGGCTCTTTTCAGTAGTACAGCAACCAGGTTTTCTTTGGATTTGTTGCTTTCCCTTCTTTTCTGTGTGCCTTTCTGAGCTGAATAAAGCATTATTTTCAATTTTCTCTGCTTGATCATTACATCTGAGTTCTTCATGAAGAAGTCTTTTGTTGACATGGTCTAAAGTCAGATTGTCTTCTCTACCTTCAAAAGAAAGTATGAGAGGCTCATACTTGTCTGGTAGGCTGCAAAGCAAACAGAGTATCTTTTCTTCATCATCTACACCAGCATTGATACTATAAAGTTCTTCTTCAAGTGTCTCCATTCTGGAAATGAGTTGTAGCATGTCATCATCTGGCTTCTTCCTCATGTTGAAGAACTTTTGTTCTGGATAAAGCTAGTTGATACCAACTTTGCTTTAATGATCTTCTCTAAGGATTCCTATGCTGCTTTGGCAGTATTTGAGGCATAGATTTGTCCAATGGAGGAATCTTGCACATCAATCCCTATGGCATTGAAGGCCTTTCTCTCCTTCTCTTGAAACTTCTTCACTTCTTCTGCTGTTCCACTGGGCTCAACTTCTGTTCCTGTTACTATATTCAAATGCTTTCTTTCCTCTAGGTGGGTCTGCATCTTGATTCTCCAAAGTCTGTAGCTCTGCCCAACAAACCTCTCCTTTGCAGGGAAGATGTTGGTATTGTTCTGTTTGCTAGTAGAAGTCATCTTGAGAGTAGATTAAGGCAATTGGGGCTCATAATCTGTTGCAATTTAAGAAGTGATTTGAATATAAGGAACTTATCAAAAAATAGTGATAATATTTGAACTATAGTTTATTTGTAAAGAAGCTCAATATTTATACCTTTGTTGAAGCAAATCACCTGTAATACTAAGTAAGGAGGGCTTCCCAATATTCAGGAGCAGTCTGTAACAGTTTCAGGGTTAATACATAATGTTTGGTAATAGTGCTAATTTGATCCTGGCTATAGGGGAATAACAATAAGATTGTAGATCTGAAGAAAGTGACAAAATTAGGGCTGTGAATTAGTCCCACAGTGACCAAGACTAGTCCAGAGTTGTCAAGTAAATTCTTAGCTGCTGAATGATACCAAATAGTCCAATATTTCAACAGCTCTGGTGTAGAAACATATTATCAAAATAGAGATGTAGTTGTACACTGCAGCAAATAGATGCTCAGCCCTGACAATAGCAAAACATATGAGCACGCATATTGTAAAGCTGGGACATCAAACACAATCTAGGAGTGGAATGGACTAAAAGCACTGGGCAAGATTCACCATCAATGATGAATATAAGATGCATAGACTACTATTAGTCATAGCAGTTCTGGACATAAGAGTGCTACACATTATGAAACTACACCAAATAGATGTAAAATAGTACATGTACATGATATTCTCCTTAAGGCCATGTTACTTTAGGTTGATAAAGGTGAGAGATTGTCAAAAATGAGGGTGTTATCTTAGAATTGAGTTAGAGCTGACTAACCTGCGCATAAAATCATGCTGAGCTAATCTTAGAGCACCAACAAGTGGGTAAAACCTTAAGCCCATAGCATCCTCCAGCTGGAGACCAAATGTAACTAATCACCAGCATCAACTGCTGGAGGGTTGAATTATTTGGTTTCATTGCACAGCTAAAGGTTGGCTCAACCCCTGCAACCCTGTCTCAGTCAGTGAAGAACCCAATTACTACTAAGATGATGCAACTTAATTTCTGATTATTGGTCTTATCATTATTTCTTAACATAATCCATATTTTGAATCACTTCTCAGATTGCAACAAATAATGAACCCTGATAGCCTGTATTTATTCTAGGCAAGACCTCCACCAGCAAACAGTACAAAACAAACAGCCTCCATGTGCAGAATCTGTTTAATGGAAAAATCATAGACTTTAGAGAGTTAAGATGCATATCCACCATGAGCACAGAGAATCTTGGGATAAAGAAATAGGAAAACAAGCCAAACCCAAATAAACAGCACATGAAGGTTGTTTTGAAGAGGGAATAAATTAGAAAGGCTTTTGAATCAATATGTAGCAATGTAGGAGAAAAATTTATGGTTTATAGTGACAGGACCAGAAAGTGATCCAAATGGAGCAAAATAAGAGGTTGCTAAATTTCAACAATGGTAAAAACACATTTAATGCCTTGTGGAGCATTGTTTGCGCTTGGTAGTCTGAACAAATGTGTGCTCCAAATGAAGTCAAGGCAGCCTGATAATCCTCAGAGAGGATCTTCATAGCAAAAGCAGCTACTAGCAAGCTCTACTGGAGAAGATAGCTGCTTAAAAAGAAGAAGCAGCCTACATATTATATTTCACTACCCATTATAGGAATGGCAACACTGAGCAAAAGGGGTTGGCCAATGTTGACAATACAAATATAATACCCTGCTCACTCTACCGCTAAATGAATGTGTATGTATAGCTTATACTCCTATTAAGGAGCAGCAAATGCATATGGAGACTGGTGGAACCTGACAGATAATAAGAAGTTATATGTTACAAGTCTTGAATTGAGAGTTTTAGAGGAATAGGAAGCTTGAGCTGGTATCTGATTCACTAATACTTGAACTTATCTTTGTTGATGTACCAGCAGCTCCTTCTATATATTTGCCAGATCATTTGCTGCCTAATTGTAGTTCCTAATGTAGGTTGTGGCTGCCAACTCATTCAACTGCATTATCAATACCCAGTTAGATCATACCTTATGTATTGATTTCTGTCTGAAAAGAATCTGCAGAGTTATTTGCTGACTAAATACTGCTAATTTGACATATGTTGCTGAAATACCATTAGGCCAATCATGAAACTAAATGCTTTGGCAAAAAACTGATCTAACTTAGACATTCAAGTATCAGATCAGAACTTCTATTTGGTGTGGCTACAATATAATGCAAGGTAGTCAGATAAGAGAGTCCATGTACTAACAAGTAGCTACAAAGTACAAATGGAGTAAGCAAACTTTGCAAAACAGAGCAATAGCCATTTTATGACAGGAAAAGTGAATGCATGAAACTGTAGTAAAGAGTACTGTATTGGCTTTGCAGCAGGACAATGTATTTGAGCTAGAGGGAATTGGTTTTGCAACTAAAAGATTATTCCTACAGGAAGTATGTAGTGGTGAAACAATTAATCACTGAGAGTTTCCGCAGGTAGCTCCATAAATTGAATATGAGTGATAAATTGGGGGTTAGGATAACATAACTGACTGACATACTCCACCTACCCAATGCTGATAGGAACTTACCTTGAATGAGTAAATCAAGTACTGGTAATCTGGAATATGTGCTGGCAAGCTTAGCTGCTCAAAAGACCGCAAACATTGTAAACATATTTGAGACCTTCTGTAACAAGCTTCATACCTTTGTTAGTAAGCACTATCAAAGCATGAATGCTATACTCCTGATCACAATACCTTCTGGTAAACAACATGTAAATCTTCTAGTTTTTGACATCACAATCTTTACACCTCAGAATATTCAATCAACATGGTTATTAGACTTGTTCCATTGGATAGTGCCACATTGAGCAATAAGTGCCAAATAGTGCCATAGTATGTCAGGGAGGCTGGGTGGACCATCAATTAGCCATAGAATGGGAAATACAGTCCCTCATCCTCATGCAAAGCAGCCCTTGTGTTTCACCAACTGGGCTGGGGATATCCATTTTTGAACCTTTTTTTTGAGATCAGCATTGTACCTGATGTGAGCAATCACAGACTGACTGAAAATATGCATCTGGTACACAATACCCATGGCACTCTGAATCTAGCCCCACAGGCTTGTAACATATCACAAAAATGCATGGCACTATCTTGGTCCACTGGAACTTTCTGGCATCATATGTGCTTTGTATAGGCTCTACTTCAGGGCTAACATTCAAATATAGTACCAGATAGTACAGACTATTCCTGTAAGAAAGGTTTATCTGGGAGATAACTCTGCACAGGAGGTTACTGCCAGTGGGTCTATACAACTAAATATGAGCAATAGCTCAGGGGCAACAACAGCAAAACTGACTGACATACTCTACATATCTGGAAAAGCTAAGAACCTACTCTCAGTCAGTAATGCAACTGCTCAAGGACTGCAATTTTTTTACTAAGCTGAGCTGCTCAATATTGAGTGAAAATGGACAAAAATTAGCTTTGGAAATCAGAGATTGCAACAAATACAAGTTACAAGGCAAGATCATTGTACCTGCATATGTTGACACTGCTTAATCTGCTGAAACCAACTGGAAGACATGGCATAGGAGTCCAGGACACATTGGGGAACAAAAATGAGCTAATTGGTGAAAATCAGCTTGTTTTGGACCTAAATTACTCAATTCTGATCAAACTGAATATCTGTAAGGCACTTCAAGAACATGGCAGAAATACAAACTGGGTGTAAACTGAAGGTATTACAAAGTGACAATGGAGGGGAATACTGCTCATCTACTGGTATACTTCAACAGATTACTGTTCTCATATTCCACAGCAAAATGGAGTAGCAGACAGTGCAAATAGAGCAATAGTAGAAATGGGAATATCTATGCAGCATGATAAGGGAATGGACTATAAGCTTTGGGTTGAATCTATTGCTACTATGGTATCCATCAGAAACTGATGACCAACAACAGCATTACATGATTCTACACCCTTTGAAAGCATACACAGGCAAGAAGCCAGACCTCCAGCATCTCAAGATCCTTGGCTGTGCTGTTTTTTATCACATCGCTGACAAGAAACACTCCAAGTTGGAACCAAAGAGTAGAAAAGGGATCTTCTCTGGGTATTGTGACAATACTAAAGGGTATAGAGTGTATGATGGCAGAATTCAGAAGCTGATCAAGAGCTGGGATGTTGTATTTGAGGAAAATTAATATCAGAAAGATACTGAAATCATTGGCCTGCTACCTGATGATACAAGCAATACAAATGAAGAAGATACATACCAAGTTCAGCCAGATACAGATGATAATTCTACTAGTTCCAGATCAGAGCCAACTATCCCAGTTAGGATATACACCAGAATTAGAAATGCCACTGAATCCTGGTGGCAAACATCCAATGATCATGAAGAAGCTTATCTTGCCTTATGTGCAAAATCTTGGAATCTGGAACAAGCAATGCAAAGTCCAAATGATACTATGTGGCAACAAGCCATGCAGCAGGAGTACCAATCAATCATCAAGGCAAAAACGTGGTAACTGGCATATTTACCAGATGGGAGAAAGCCAATAGGATGTAGATAGGTCTTCAAGCTCAAGATAAGCTCAGATGGTGTTGTTGATACGCACAAGGCTGGATTGGTGGCCAATGGATATTCCCAGATCCAGGGACTAGACATTAAGGAAACATTTGCTCTGGCTGCCAAGTCTAACCCCATTAGGAGAGTTCTAGCCCTGGCAGCTGTACACAGTCTAGATCTACACCAAATGAATGTCAAAGTAGCCTTTCCAGATGGGAAGTTACACAAAACTATAGATATGGAGCATCCTAAAGGTTTTACCAATTCAAAATGCCCCTATAAGGTGTGCAAACTTAGGAAATCACTGTATGGGCTTTAGCAGGCCCCTAGAGCATGGTATGACAAGATTAACACATATCTAGAGGAAGTTGGGTTCACTTGTAGCACTGGAGATCACAGTATATATGTGAAACAGCTCAAAAAGGGTGTGATCATCCTAGTTCTTTATGTGGACAACCTAATAATACCTTCAAATGATCAGGAGGCACTTAAGCAGACAAAGTCAGATCTCTTCAGCAAGTTTCAGATGAGTGATCTTGGAAAATTGAGCTTTTTTCTTGAAAATGTAGCCTGGTTGGACATACCTTTGCAGAAAATTGTGCTGAATCTGTCTGAGTACAGCAGGCACAATCTTAGATGCTGCAAAATGAAAATTGCAGACCTGCAGCTACCCCTATGGACATTAACCTGAGTTTAAGCAAATCTCAGCTAGTGTTAGAAGAAAATGACTCAAATATGGGCCAAACCTTTCCCCATCAATCAATGGCTGGTAGCTTGACATACCTGATGGTATCTTCATGTCTAGATATAGCAGTGGCAGCTGGAATAGCTGGTCTATTAATGCAGAATTATGGATCAGATCAAGTTACAGCAGTTAAGCGGATTTCAGATATCTACAAGGCACCATAAATATGGAACTGAAACACTCTGAAGCAGCTGATGAGCAAGAATTTGATGGTTACGGTAATTCAGATTGGGGTAGCAATCTGATTGCCAGATGCTCTACCATTGGATATGTAACCCTTTATGTGGGTACAGCTATTACTTGGAATTGCAAGAAGCAACCAACTGTGGCCCTATCTACAACTGAAGCTGAATTTATGGCTAGATTTCAAGCAACCAACAAGGCTTTATGGCTACAAAGACTATTCAAAGATCTAGGTTTTAATTCTTATGAACCAACATGCATTCACAAGGATAATGAAAGTTGTATTTCATCCGCTAGAAGTCCCATCAACAATGCCAGATCTAAGCAAACAGATATAGAGCACCATTCTGCCAGGGAAGCTGTAGAAAATAACCTACTGACTTAGTGTGTTATAAGTCTTGATATAAAAGTTGTAGAGGAATAGGGAGTGTAGCTAGTATTGCATTCACTAAAACTTGAACTGATTTTTATTGTGGTTCCAGCAGCTCCTTCAATACATTTTGCCAGATCAGTTGCTAAATAATTGTATTTCCTAAGGTAGGCTGTGGCTGATGGCTCATTTGTTTGTATCATCATCACCCAATCAGATCCTACTTAGTATAACCATTTCTGTCTGATAGGGATTTGCTGACTCATCTGCTACTAATACTACTGATTTGTTAGATAACGCTGATGTACTGATAGGCTAAAAATAAAGCTATTTGACTTAGGTAAATACTTATCTAACTTAAACATTCAAGCAATAAATCATAACAAGTGTTCTGCCCAACTGACAAAATGGTGGTGGATAAATTGACAAAACCACTAGCTAGGCCACAATATGAGAATCTTAGGGAGGAATTAGCATTAGTGAATTATTTAGTTGAGGGGATATGATGATGTATTTGACTGTTTGGTAATATTTAGCAGCTAAATATTTACTTAACAATTCTGGAGTAGTCTTGATCACTGTGGGACTAATTTACAGCCCTAACTTTTCCACTTCCTTCAGATCTATGATCTTGTGATTATTCCCATAGAGCCAGGATCAAATAAGCACTATTACTACAATTATCTACTAACCCTGAAACTGATACAGACTGCTCCTGAAACTTGAGAAGCCCTCCTTGCTTGATATTACAACTGTATTGCTTCTACAAAGGTATAAATATTGATCTTCTTTACAAATAAACAAGATTTCAGCTATTATCACTATTTCTCAACAAGTTCCTTATGTTCAAATCACTTCTTGAATTACAACAGAAGCAAGTTTGCAGCAATCATAACTAAAACAGCTTTGAGCCAAAGGCATTATTTTAATATATTAACCAGCTTCTAAAGTGCTTACAGAGATTCCGCAAAGTCTGATAAAGGTACTAATTGGGTTAAGTACAGTGGAGTTACCATGGGATCTAATAAGTAAGGAAGGCTGTAAAGTTTAGTCTACATACTGTACTAAAATGAGGCAAAACCTAGTTAATACTTTCAAAATGCTGTTTGGTTGCAAGAGGAATTCAATGGTCTGCTGTAGCCACACACAGCCCCAACCAAACTTTTCCCTTTTTAGATCAGTGCTGGTACTTATCATATAGTTACTCAACTAAGGGCTATGTTAAAATGTTGGCTATTATTCTTCCAGGATGGCAAAGCACTTGTCTAATGTATTACTTCTACAGCTTTTGTACATATGCATACTGTATGTACCTATACAAACTTGTGAAACTATTGGTGGGGTACGCAGCAATAAAGAGCTGCTTTATTGTGCTTGTAGATTCCCAGTGCTTCATCTTGACTATTACCAAAATTATTCAAGATAATTCATTAGCATGAGGACTTTTCAGCTACTTGACAAAAGTGCTACATTAAGTTCTGGGATAAGCTTGTTCCAGTAACATTACAGTTGCTTCTTGCAATTGTCAGAAGCTTGATGACTATGGCAATTTATTGGAACCACTTTTTTATGTGTTAATTGGCAATTACTTGGGCTACAGCAACATCATGCATGGTGACAGCTATAAATATTTTCAGACTCCTAACCATTGATTGATAATAGAGCTTTGGATATATTGTAGACCCTACTGTGTTTAAAATTAACTCCGGTTTGCTCAGCTTCAGCTTGTTGAGCACAAGGTTGGATTAGGCTGCAGTCCTCCAACATGAAGTCTCCCACAATGTTTCTGATGTTCTGGACTAGATGTGTCATGATTTTCTCCACCATTGTGTAAGATTTAGCATGGACTCTACTGACAGCCTATTTTGCCAAAATTCTGATTCTCAAACCTGCCAAATTGAAAAAATATATCTGTTTGCGTGTATCCTGCTCACAAGTGGCTCTTGTTAGGTGGCCTTTGTTGAGCACCAGAGAAAATACTGCTTTTCTGCTGGCTTAAATATATATTGTAATTTACAGTTCCTCAAATAAGCCCAGTTTCACAGTGTTGCTAACCATTGCTACTATGCACAGATCTGGGTGCCTGATTCATCTCATGTAAGAAAAAATATGCTTGCACCTCTACTAGGGCACTTGAGGAGCAGCAAGAAACACTGGTTGCTATATTATACATATTGTTGGAAGGTATCCTTGAGGAGGGGCACTCTTACATGCAACTAGTGTGGATATAGGCTTTGCAAATCTGCTATGACTAGAACTACAATGATGGAGCTATGCTTTGCCACCAAGATAAGTACTTCCCCAAAGTCTGGATTTTGGGTACAGGGATACATTTGGCCACTAATCTTTTGTGGCACCTATGAGCAAGCTCTTCCTGAGGTGCTGTTGCCATTATCACAGATTAGTATATCTACTGCAAAGCATTTGACAGCATTGCTACATCCATATTTTGCTCAGACTGATCCAGATTACAATGTTGGGCAAAACAGCTTGATGAGCTTCCTCTTGATCAGTAGATGTTTTGGATAATTATCTAGGTGTGTAACTGTACCAGTATATCTCCTTGAGCAGATGATCTGTTCTCAGCTTGTAGTTTCTCCTTTAGTCACTTCACAATACTCAAATAAGACCCCTTTTCTACTTATGGGCTCTAGTTAAACATATTATTAGTAATGGCTTGTTAGCAAGCATAATACTAAGCTTTTAAAGCAATTCTTCATCATAAAGCTTGCATGACAATTTAGCTTAACCATTGATTCTGGCAAGGCCCAAGTGCAGCATTATCATTTCCACCCTCTTGCAAGCTATATTTGTGTGAATACTCTCCCACCATTCATCAAATTATAATCTTTGCTTAAATTTGTGTACCCACTCTGAGACTTAGCAGAGTCAAGATGTCAAATCACACATATGAAAGAAGATGTTAGCACAAAGATTCAGGGAAGGATACTGATTCAAAGGCACAGCTGTAGAATCTTATATTTATCAGAATCTATCTCCATAACTAGTGCATGAATGCAGAAGACAAGGCAAAGGAGTGCACAACAAAGCAAGCTGTTGGTGCAAGATATTGGCACAAGGAGGCAATGTTAAGCTAGATATGCAGCAATTTGATACACCAAGGAAAAGGGCAAAAGCTATTTGTAAAGACTGATGTAATCACTCTGGCACATTGACAAGCCTCTTGATGCACTAACAATATTTCAACTTTTGTCACTATATTCAGTTAAGTTTTTCAAGCTCAACATATAGCAATTTTTGCACACCTGAGATATAAACCAAAAACTCAAACTGTATAGAACCTGGACGTATCTTGAAGCTCAAATGATGGGGAATATTGCCCTCAAGAATTTGTGGAGTTAACATTCTATTATTAGCTATTCTTGGTATTTACAAAAGAGGCAAAATTACTTGAATTGTAGCCCTGGGGCATACTTCCCACCGAGTTCAAGAGATAGCTTATTATATCTAATACAGAGTGATGACATAGGTGCTTGATACTGTCAGTTTTCAGATCAAACTTGTGTACTCCAATTAGCAATAGAAATATGTAGCATTGTCATTTTGGGCATTACATAGCCATATATGAACACAAAATGTGCTGCTATTTTTGAATTGATATTAGGAGAAATGTCCAAAAAAAGTTTTGATTGTGAAGCCAATTGATGTATTTGGTTAGGAATATTGTTCAACTGTTTTAATTCACTGTGGAATGGCTTTTGGAGCACAATTTTGAAATGCATTGGGCAATTTTGCAGCTATATGTCTACAAGTAAATACCCCACTAGAGTTATCTCCTGTAGGGCCTAAATGTCATCTTAGATCAGCCAAACTCCTTGGAACATTTGTTATATGATTTTTGGATGCTGATAAGTGAATTAGATACTCTATGAGTGCCAATCATGAAGTTGGTATTGCCACTCAACCATTTGAAATTGTAATTACCCCATTTATTGCAGATTGCTTGGGTGGATAGTACTATCAAAGCTTATAAAAGTATTCAGCATCTTTCAAATAATACCTTAGCACTTTCGACAAAGCCATCAAAATACTTGTTCACTATAACTCAGCTTGTTCTATACTGGAAGACTGCAACAACCAATCAGTGTGGCCAAAATTACTATAAAAGAAGGCTATCACAAGCTGTGCCTATGAAGGTAGATGCCAAATGACTCCAACTTGATGAAAAGTGAATACATCAATGGAACATTCAATCAGGTACCAGCCATGTTTGTAATTGATTCCAAAGTATCATATCAAATTTACTGGGCTGGACTGCCTTTGATGCAGAAGCTGACTCAGACCCCCCAACCCAACTTCAGTCTCATCAGCTAACAGGAACTCTCAGTACCAAGCAAACAACTGAACCAGTTTGTATCAAGATCATGATTATGCAGAAAGACCCAAAGGCCTGGAGATAGCAAGCTGTAAGGCATGTCAGCCAAGTGCAAGTTCTTCTAGGTACATATTATATAATTAGACTCACAGCAACTTGCACAGAGGTGATCAAAGACCCAAAGAAAGCTAAGTTTACCACAAATATAAAGTAGCCTAACGTGTTCTCAGAGCTCAGATAATTCCTGCAATGAGTTCCTAGTGTTGACAATATGTCTGGTTCTTTGCTACTACTGCTGTCCCTTTAGCTGATATTTGTGAAAAGGACAATACTCACAAGTGCAATAGTGCATTTGAAACTGCCTCTCAGACGCCAATGATTATTGTGCAAAGCTACTAGGCCTAAGCATACCCAACTTAAGAAGCATATTCACTCTTTCCTCAGACACCCTGATAGAATATTGGGCCAATGCTAAGCCAAGAATGCAAAGGATATGATTTGCCTGATGCATTTGAATCCAAGAAACTAAAGTCAGCAGACAAGTACTGACCTGTGCGTGAGAAGCAGATGCTTGGTGTAATACGCCTGCTTAAGGATATGGGGATGCTACATTGAAGGCATCAAGTGTACTGAGAAAACTGATCATGCCTAACTCTTGTGCATACTGACTGAAAGGGAACTACTTGGAAGAATGACAGGATGAAGTCAGAACATTTAACTTTTTGGAAAGGACATTGTATCTGAATCTGGCAATGCCTCAGAACAAGTAATGGTAAACTTTGGCATTTCACCCTAAAGCCAATGTAGCCGCTGAGCTGTTTAATGGACTATTGTGATAATGCAGAGCAGTATGCAAATGAATTTGCCAATGCTTACTGACACCTTTCAATATTGGCTCAGTCAGCTAACTTAGCATCATTAACTGGGGCAAAGGTTTCAAAAGATCTAGGCCAAAGTGTGCAAACAACAAGTAAGCATTCAGCAGGGATTTGGTAAAACTATTTTATCAGAAGCACTGACAGTTGCAATATGTGTATAACACAAAAGAGTACTTAGAAGAAGTGGGTGCTCAATGGGCAGGACCCTATAAAATGAGCCAAGAGTGCTCCTTTTCAACCTAGCAACCAGTGGACAAGCAAGGGAATATCTGCAAAGATTAGATTCTTAGGGGGTGACTTAGGTCACAAGACTTAGTGATAATGGAGAACCATTAAGTTTCTGGAATCATAAGAGAAAATATTCAGCAGAGTCACCAGGCTTTTTTAGTGTAAAATACTACGATATACAACTTGAATGCTGATGTTAGATTAGTCTCTAGCTATATTGCTATGAATCTGTCAATATCATATTGGTGTATCAGTGTTTTCTATCAAGTTAGTAATAATAGTCAGTAGCTAAATCAGCATATTGTTATCAGACAGAAATAAATGCACAAAGTAGGATATTACTGTGGATGACAATGCTATAAATATAGTCTTTAGCCACTGTCAACTTGAGAAAGCACAATTAGTCAGCTCATGATCTGTCATACACTATATAAGCAGCTGCTGGAACCTTATCAAAATTACTTCAAGTTGTAAGCAATGTTTGCTAAACTCCCTGTTTCCCTACTCTATATAAAGACTTACAACACAGACACCCAGTGTGTGGAATAATTTGATCAACATTGAATTGGAAGATATTGGGCTTAAATCTAGTATTACAAGTTACTCTACATATATATATAGAAAGCAAGTCTCAAAGAGAGTAATCCCCTGGTTGTTTATGTAAACACCCTGATTACAGCTACAAGCTACTAGAAGGCACCTAAACCAACGCAATCAGAACTATTTAGCAAGTTAGAGATAAAATATGGGCTTGCACATAGATGGCTTTAGCTTGATTTTGAAACTAGATTCTCTGATGTGATAAAATAAATCAAAGCTGGACTAGTTAGGGTGGGTTAGGGAAAATCAGTTAGGGCACCAGATTCCCAAGTTTATTGAAAATTTATGTTTTTTAATATTGACACACAACAGACACTCTGCCAGGATTTGGTCAACACATGCCCTCATTATGGTTATCAAATCATTGTTGAGCTTTTTCTGTGCAAGCAGTTTTAAGTAATAACTTGCTAGGTACAATCAGATAGATGTGACCATATTAAAGCCTTGGAATACCATACAAGCTTGCAATATTCATTGCAGGATGCTAATTGTTAAACCAGAATGGATTTGGCAGTGGGACTATTGACTCTTTTATTCAGTGCTTGCAGATGTCAAAATTAGTATGCAGCAAGTCATTGCCTGATTAAATGCAAACTCTATGTGGAATCAACAAGTACTAGTAAAAAAGCTTGGCACTTGCCTAACTGCTGCAATATGTTCTGAGCAATGGTATTGGTGATTTTAGCTGACAGCTCCCACCCTATATATGCTATTTAACTTGTGTCTGTGCATGTATACATCATGCTAGCACTGTTAAGTAATAGAGAAAGCACTAACTTTCAAGTGATATGAAGTACTTCTAATTTGATTAACTTCTGACTACTCAACATTTCTCTCCATTGAAGTAGCTCAAGGCTTGCAGTCATCTATCTAATACTTTCTAATTATGTTTGAATATGCCTAAGCTGTCATGGTGTAGTGTTATAGCTATTTTGTTTACAGTGCTACGTATTCTGCATTTGCAATTGGATTCTTCAAGATTAGACCATTTGAACTCTGAAAAAATAAACCCTTTCCATTGCACTATACCAGGGTGTATGGCACAATCTACAATCAGTGATAATAATTGGGCATGACAATTTAGCTATCAGTATATAGGAATGTTCCTAAAGTTCTGCACTTTGTGGGATAATCCTGCACACTTAGGTACAATCTGACATCATGAGGTTGTCATGGATGATTATGCCACTTGAGTTGTTTGCATCAAATATACAATTAGATACCACAATTGAAGTGGGTAAAATGAGGTATTTTGATATGTTTCTTTCTTGTAAGTCAGAATAAGTGTGCATTACACTATAAGCTACACTGAAACATACTGTTTTAGCAACCATCATTCAGATTGGATGATATGTCCATGGTTATTTCATCCAAATGTATTATGATGCTGCATACCTGCAATTGGCTTTGTTGCAAATTCAGAAGCTACCTGATTTGCCATGAAATATCATGTTTTGCGTATGGAGCAAATAAGCCTTAATTATAGTGACTGGACAAGATGTCATAGCTGGCATGCACCCAATTTGGTAGCTGCATGATAGATCCACTAGCTTTACTGGGTGTTTATTTAGAGGTGTTTAGTTTCAAGTGCGCAACTACCTTTAAATTAATTATGTTAATATTGGGTTTGCAATACTTAGATTTTGATTGCTAAAAGAATTTACATTGCTTGTATTATGACAAAGCATTGCTACTCAACCTAATTACATCATCTTCTCTAGTTTTTTTTCTTGCTGGAAGTAACAATTAAGCATTTGGAAACTACTTACTATGCACACCTAACTACTTCCTTCCTGACTGTTAACTTTGCTACTTAAGTACTAGTGATCAGTGTTTTGCATATTGGCTGATGAGTACACAACTGTAGCTTGACTATGCCAAATTGCACTGGTTGATGCCATCATACCAACCTGGAGTGTTGTGTACCAATGCATTCTTTTATATGCAGGTTTGCATTAGTCAATTCACCCAAGGTTACTTGCACATGCTAATTTGGTGTACTGTACTCTTTTGAAGTAGGTTGGCATAGATTGGGTTGACATGTGTGGCCATTCTGGAATTGTAACACTTGGCAAAGTTTCTGGTGAGGCAGGCATTCCTAGCTGACAGCAATGGAAAGCCACCTTGCAGAAGGTATTTATGACTTAGAGCAAGCTAGGAGAATTAGTCTATAAGCTCCAATAGACTTCAACATCTAAGAATGCTCAACAATAAGCTCTATATCATGAGCATTTTGTATACTCTTACAGTGAGGCTCAGTAGATCTTCTAGAGGGCAGAGGCACAGTTATTATGCTGAATACAAGGCATCAAGTGTGAAATTCAGGCATTGTCAAACATTGAGGGTAAAATCATCTGGTTTATTGAAACATTTGCAGGATGTAGGCATGACACTGTACTCTGATAAGGAACCATCTGGAGCTCAGTAAAGGTGAGTAATATATAGCAGACTTGACTCATGTATCAGAGGATTGTTGGAAATTAGGATGCATCACACCCTAAGAAAAATTTTTGGTCCTGCTGGTGGATCCAATCCAGATCAGCAATCAGGATCCCACCACAAAACTCTCATAATACCAACAGCTTGGAATTAATGATCCTCTACACATTCTTATGACAGGAACACAATGGTGTTTTGCTAATTATTCTGCTAAATAAAGTTAAAAACTAGTTGTGGTTTTGAGAGTCTTTTGACAAATGTGGCATGGCGTTATAACAATTTTGATACACTCTACATTTATTTGAATGGACCTAGCTGGCCAGTTCATCCAATTGCCTTATATGGTACTTTTTGGTACTTAGCCAATATATTCCTGCTTCATGCTGGATTATAGTCTCCCTTATAGGTGTGCACTGGCTCTTGTTTATGTGAAATCCGTATTAAATTGTAAGAAAACCAGCTTGTGACCAAGAGAAACCCGGCATACTTTGGTAGATCTTTCCTAATATGAATTAATTGCTTGTTGCACTCAACCCAACTTTGCATTACCTAACTGATTACCCATGCATTAGGGATGCTTAACTACCTAATGCCATAGGCATAGATGTCTCCATGTGCACATCTGTCCTCAGTATTTTCCAACTCGTCTGGAATGTCCTTAATGTACCTACTCATCACATCCATGACAGACTTGATGGTAATATTCTTGAAGAGATTGGGATATGGTAGTACCTGCAACCTGACTTGTCTTCCTATCTTGCCATACATCTGCTCTATAGGAAACTCCGCAAAGGTGAAGTAAGGCCCAATATTCTCCAGAAACCAAGCACAATGGGCAGACATCAATCTGTTCAGCTTTATGTTTGTAGCATAGTCACTCAAGTCCCATCACAAACTCCTGGCACAAAAGCTGTGGATGCGTTAAGTTAGCATTGGTGATCTGCTTCTGGATAAGTATCCCTATGATGTCAACATATGATTCCCAAAGCTTCCAATGTAATCTTGGTAGAAATGGCTTTAAAGGCCACTTGAATAAATAGATATCCAGATCATCCAGTCCTTGCACTTGTTTTGTTGCAAATGCATATTAATATTGATTGGAGCCAGTGAGAAGCACTTTGAGTAGCAGATACTCTGCATTATCTTGCCAATTCTTTCTGATTTCTCTGGTATCTCAAAGGGCTCATTTAGCTTCAAATGACCCATTGACAACTTATTCATCAGTATAGGGAAATTGTTGAAAGCA
>MCFE01001100.1:0-17150 GCA_002104905.1 Basidiobolus meristosporus CBS 931.73 | reverse complement strand
TCTAGAGGGTAGTAGACAGCCAATCATGTCATTGTGTATTAAAAATAGCTCAAATTCTTGGTGGATTGTTCCATGAGAAATAGTAGCACCCAGCCAATCAGATAGTGGTAATATGAAACCTTTATGTCATGTGGTTACCTCATATGGTAGTAGTATAAGAGGGTTATAGGACCAGGATGTTCACATGACATAGGCACTGTTGGGGGTACTTGCCTTATATGGTAACTATCTTATCTTGGCATCTTGGCAAGGAATAGGAATAGCTTGTGTAATGGGTTAATAGTGACAAATAGTTTGTCAGGTTGCATAGTAATAATCACATAGGCAGATAGAACATTTTGCAATTTGGGATGATACTAATATAGGTGGGGGGGTAATCCTTTTTAGGGAAGTGAACGTATGGGAATGAGCACATCTGCCTGTGGGTATCACTGTGACCCCACTACACCGCTTGAATGATTAAGTTAGATCAGTTTTTAGTCATATCAATTAGTTATATGTTTAGCCTAACAGTATATCAGTGTTATCTATCAGATCAGTAGCATTAGTCAGCAAATTAATCAGCAGATCCTTATTGGAGAGAAATAGAAATATTCAATAGGACCTTGTTGGGTAATGATGATGCAATCAAGTGAGTCATCAGCCACAACCTACATTAGGAAGTACAATTAGTCAGCAATTGATCTGGCAAAATGTATATAATGAGCTGCTGAACCTCAATAAGAATCAATTCAACTGCTAGTGAATGCAATACTAGCTAAACTCCCTATTCCTCTACAACTCTTATACAAAGTCTTGTATCATAATATAGTCACATTGCTTAGTGACAAATTGTTTGTCCTATGGACAAGATTTGACTCAATGCCATAACAGAAGTAAAAAAGACCATTTGGCTATTGTAACAGGCCTCTCAGCTGTGAAGTTTGCTAATAGCATAGGAAGTATTACCAATTCATGGCCTGCAGTTTACCATACATGCTATATTTGACCATTCATCAATCAATATTTTAGCAGCAATATATTGCTTGATGCTAGACACTTGTATACTGGTACCTATCTCCGCTTGTCACCTTGCGCAAACTGTGTTAGGTAAGTTTGTTTTGTCTCTAGGCTCACCTCAGCCTTCAGAATATGGCATACAGAGTGATAACTTTGCAAAATAAGGCTCAGTAATGAACTTTGAGTCTATGTCCTCTAATAACAATACCCTGCATGAGCCTGGCAAACTCCCATAATGCATGGAGAAAACACCAATGGAAAAAAACTTAAGGAAGCTTTATGGAGCCAAGGAGGCGCAGTAATTTATCTACTTGTTAATCATGTGATGTTGTGTCTAGAGAAGCAGTGTGCTTCCACTACTGTCAGTAATGGCGGCTTTGTGTATTTATTACTACTTCTGTCAAAATTATTCCAGTGTGCAATTTATCATGTACTTGATGTAATTCAAAAACTGTCATACAGCTGGCAACATATGACTCAGAGACCATTCCAATACCAGCATGTGTTAACAGTTATATAGCATTAACATCAGAAATGTTACCATTGCAAGGTGCCCAACTTGTCAGGAATCCACCATTGCAGGAGGAAAACATTGTTTACTCTCCAGATACATTCCAGTAATACCCAATTTATAGAAGTGGATGCAGTACACAAAATATTGTGCGGCTATAGAGTATAGCACTCAGTATCAATCAAGTGCAAGTATTTCTAGTATAATTAATGGCAAACATTGCAAACATATATGAAGCAAGGGCTGTTGCAACTTAAGAAGTGATATGGATTTAAGGAACTTTTCAAGAAATACTAATGATAGTTAAACTGTAGTTACCTATAAAGAAGCTAAGTATTTATACCTTTGTAGAAGTATTGCAGATGTTACTCCTAGCAAGGAGGGTTTCTCAACATTCAGGATCATTCTGTAAAGTTTCAGGGTTAGTACATAATGTTTGGCAAAAGTGCTAATTTGGTCTTAACTATAAGGGAATAATTATAATATCACATATCTGAAGAAAGTTGCAAAGTTAGTGCTGCTAGTTAGTGATGCAAGTTAGTCCTACAGTGACCAGGACTAATTCAGATTTACTAAGTAAACTTTCAGCTGCTGAATGATACCAGCTAGTCCAATATCTCAACACCCCCCCTAAACTAAATAATTTCTTTATCTTGATTCCTTTCTGAGATTCTTAAATTGTGGCTAGCTAGTTGTTGTGTTATGATCTGCCGCTTGAATGTTTAAGTTAGATCAGTTTTTAGTCAAATCAATTAGTTATATGCTTAGGTTATCAGTATATCAGTATTATCTATCATATCAGTAGCATCAGTCAGCAAATAAATCACCAGATCCTTATCAGACAGAAATAGATATATTAAGTAGGATCCAATTGGGTGATGATGATGCAATCAAATGAGTCATCAGCCACAACCTACATTAGGAAATACAATTAGTCAGCAAATGGTCTGGCAAAATGTATATAAGGAGCTGCTGGAACCTCAATAAAAATCAGTTCAAGTTTTAGTGAATACAATACTAGCTAAACTCCCTATTCCTCTACAACTCTTAAATCAAGACTTGTAACATTGGTAGCACCAATAACCAGAAACCTCCCTCCTGAGGAAAGAAGAAACCACCCTCAAGATGTTGGACAATCAAGAATGGAAGATTGCCATGCAGCAAATCCTGCCCCTACAGCAACAGTTACTCCAGATCCTCAGCCAACAGCAACAAGGAATGACAACCATGGCTCAGAGCCAGCAAAGCCCTGTCAAGAGCAACTTTAGTGTGAAGGTCAACTGGTACCATGGCAAAGTCCATAAAAACCTGGGAACTTGGCTCTTTCAGATTGAAAAAGCTTCAAAGGCTAAAGGAATTGCACCAGAAAGCAAGTTACATTATGCAGCCTCTTACCTGGCAGACGCAGCTTTGCAGTGGTACCACAACAAGATCAGGTCTGCCACTATGATGGGATGCTCTACAATCTCTACCTGGGATGAGTTTGTGTTGGAAATCCAGGATGCTTTTGAGCCTCCACACCAGCCAACACTATTAAGAAGGAAGTTAAAGACACTCAGACAGAAAGGAATGGTTGAAGAATACATCTATGAGTACAGATGTCTATTTGGACAAATTGAAAGAATGGACCCCCTGGATCAAGTTGAATACTTTACTGATGGGTTGAAAGAAAGAACTTGCAAGGAAGTGAATTATCAAAGACCTCAGACAATTGAAGAAGCCATCAAGATTGCCATTGACTATGACTCAGCTATGTTTAGAGTTGGGAAGCCCACAATGACTAATCAGATAGGCTACAATCACTATGAAAGAAGACAATCAGAAGCAGTGCCAATGGAAATAGACGCTATGCAGAAGAATCCTACCTCAGAAGAATGTAAGAAGAAAGGACTTTGATTCAATTGCCACCAGCAAGGACATATTGCAAAGTACTGCCCTCAAAGAAGAAATGAACACCAGCCTTCAAGAACCTTTAACCGTATTGAGGCCTTGGAGCATAGTAACATGGAGGATGAACTTGAAGAAGACTCAGAACTCACCTTCCACATGACAGAAGAATACCTATCCCAGATGACCTCAAGCTCAGGAAAGCTATTATACTTGAATGGAGTAATCAATGGAGTACCTGCTAAGATCATGCTTGACTCAGGAGCATTGCAGGAGTACATGTCAGAGCAATTTGCTTTGAAAGCTGGAATCAACTTGGAACCTACCAAATCAACTTCAGTCTCAACAGCTGATGAGAGCTCTCACATAATCAACCGTATTACTCAGCCAGTAAGGATGAAGATCAATGACTATGAAGAAGATCTACAGGCCTATATATTTGGGAACTGCAAGTTTGACCTTGTACTTGGGAAAACCTGGCTATTTTGTTGTAATCCATCAATCAATTGGAGAACCCATGTTACTCAGATCCTGAAGGACAACAAGACCTATGAGCTATTACCTGCCAGACTGGATTTCAGCTTGGTCAATTCTAGTGTGTGTGAGACAAGTGAGCTTAGCAAGACACAGTTCTGTAGAGCACTAAGAAAAGGCACTCAGACGTTCCTCATGGCAGTATTACAGGAGGATTTCTTGACTCCAGTACCCCAGAAGGTCAATGCTCTTTTGAAGGAGTATTCAGAGGTATTTCCAGAAGAGCTTGTAAGCCTACCACCTGTCAGAGACATGGATCATGCCATTGAAACAGGAGATAGCCCTCCAGTGAGTAAGACATCTTACAGAATGAGTCCATTGGAGTTGGAAGAGATGAAGAGACAAATAGATCAGTTACTGGAGCAAGGATATATCAGACCCAGCAAGTCACCTTGGGGAGCACCAGTACTTTTTGTGTAGAAGAAGGATGGAACACCTAGGATGTACATTGACTACAGAGTCCTCAACTCATTTACCATGAAGAATAAGTACCCCATACCTTGGATTGATGAGCTCTTGGGCCAACTCAATGGAGCCACTATTTTCAGCAAGATTGACCTCATGTCAGGACACAACCAGATTAGGGTGAAGCCAGAAGACATCCCTAAGACAGCATTCAGGACCAGATATGGACATTACAAGTACTTAGTCATGAGTTTTGGCCTCACCAATGCCCCTGCAACATTCATGACACTGATGCAGACTGTCTTCCAGGAGTACTTAGACAAGTTTGTCATAATCTACCCAGATGATATACTGATATACAGCAAGACAGAAGAGGATCACTTGGTGCACATTGAAAAGGTCTTGAAGAACATAAGAGAGAACAAGCTTTATGGCAAGCTACCCAAGTGTGAATTCTTAAAGGAACATGTTGAATATCTGGGACACAAAGTGACTAGCACAGGAGTAACCTTAAACCCTAAGAAGGTGGAAGTAATCAAGAATATGAAGCAGCCCCATAGCATATTGGAGCTCAGATCATTCCTTGGAATGGTTTCCTATTATTGGAGATTTGTCAAGTTGTTTGCAAGTATTGCAGCCCCTTTAACAGATATCCTCAAGAAAGACAATACCTACAAATGGGACATAGCTTGTGAGACTGCCTTCCAGACACTCAAGAATGAACTTGCTAAGTTGCCAAGCTTAAGAATACCAGACTTCAGAAAAGAGTTCACTCTGTGCACAGATGCTTCAGATTATGCAATTGGTGGAGTGTTAGGTCAAGAACACAACAAAAAGGACTACCCTGTTGCCTTTGAATCCAAGAAGCTGAACTTAGCAGAACAAAACTATCCTGTGCATGAGAAGGAGATGCTTGCTATAAAACACTGCCTGACAACATGCAGATGCTATATTGAAGGAGTCAAATGCACTGTAAAGACTGATCATGCCTCACTGAAGTATATATTTACTCAGAAGGATCTATCTAGAAGAATGACAAGATGGAGTGAATACATTCAGCGATTTGACTGGGAGATTGTCTACTGCCCTGGGAAAAACAACATGGTTGCTGAAACCCTATCAAGACTAGAACAAGTGGCACAACTCAACTTGGTGCATGAATCAGATTGGCCTACCTTATTACTACAATACTTGGAGGACCAAGCCATTCCTAATGAGGTGAATGAAGAGATAAAGAAGATAATCTGGGATGAAACCAGCAAATTTGTTGTACAGGATGAAATACTCTACCAAATTCTTGATGGAAGCCCTATTGCCTATTGCCCTTATGTTGCTTGCCTGGATTTAATACATAAGCTACACAATGGCTATGGACATCTTGGGATTGAAGGAACCTATAGCCTTGTGAAAGCCATAGCATGGTGGCCCAGAATGAAACAAGATATTGAGAAGATAGTGAAAACTTGCCCAAACTGCCAAATCAATCAAGGCCAGCCACAAAGAATTGTCAAACTCTTCCCTTTAGAGCCTGTAAGACCATTTGAGAGATGGGGAATTGACTTTATTGGAAGACTGTTAATTACCAGGAAATGCAACCTTTGGATTCTAGTAGCAATTGACCATGCCACTAAATGGCCAGTTGCTAAAGCTGTACCAATAGCCAGTGAACAAGAAGTTGCAAATTTCATTTACCATGAGATCGTGATGAAGTTTGGATGCCCTGTGGAGATCTTATCTGATAGAGGAGCAAACTTGATAGCAAAGACATTAGAGGCTTACCTGGAAATGCAGCAGATCAAACACTTGAAAACCTTGGCATATCAATCCAGAACTAATGGAGTCACTGAACGCTTTAATGGATTATTTGGAAAAATGCTGACCAAGTATGCAAATGGAGCTGTCAGTGGATGGGATGAGTATATAGAGCAAGCACTTTTTGCCTGCAGAGTTAGAGTGCATAACACTACCCAACAATCACCATTTTACTTAGTGTATGGATGCAAACCAAGGATTCCGGGAGATCTCACACAACCCAAGCTTACAGATGCCTTAGAAGATGAGCTTAGTCAGCCCAGTAGACACCAACAGTTGGAAAAAAGACAACAAGAGGCACAGGCCAAAGTATCTCAAAGTGCAGAAAAGATGAAGCAGAGATTTGATAAGACTATAGCACCAGAAGCATTGATAGTTGGGAACTTTGTATTGCTAAGAAACAACACTCAGAAGAAGTTTGAGCCACAATGGAAAGGACCATTCAAGATCATCAGAGAGTGTCCATTTGCAACTTACCAACTAGTGGATAAACAAGGGAATATCCGGGAAGATTTAGTTCATAGAGACAGACTCAAGCTTGCAAGACTTGCTGATAATACTGAATCATCAAGATATTGGTATCACAAGAAAAGAGATTTAGGAGAACCCTCTTAACTTTAGCAGGGGGGAATGTTATGATCTGCCACTGGAATGTTTAAGTTAGATCTTTTTTTAGTCAAATCAGTTAGTTATATGCTTAGGTTATCAGTATATCAGTATTATCTATTATATCAGTAGTATTAGTCAGCAAATGAATCAGCAGATCCTTATCAGACAGAAATAGATATATTATGTAGGATCCAATTGGGTGATGATGATGCAATCAAATGAGTCATCAGCCACAACCTACATTAGGAAATACAATTAGTCAGCAATTGATCTGGCAAAATGTATTTAAGGAGCTGGTGGAACCTCAATATAAATCAGGTCAAGTTTTAGTGAATACAATACTAGCTAAACTCCCTATTCCTTTACAACTCTTATATCAAGACTTGTAACAGGTTTGTCAATATATCTGCCACCATTTTGTCTGCATGGCAGTAAACTCACTCTACTAAGTTATTTTCTACAGCTTTCCTGACAAAGTGGTGTTGGATATTGATGTATTTATTATTCACATAATTGATAGGATCTCTAGCTAATCAAATACAGTTTGATTATCCATATAACTACAAGTTGGGTAATGTGAATCAAAATCTAAGTCTTTGAATAATTTTTGTAGCCATATAGCCTGCTTAGTTGCTTGACAAGGAGCCATATTTACAACTTCAGCTGTAGGTAGGGCCAGAGTTGGTTGTTTCCTGTAATCCAAAGGAATAGCTGCACCAGCATAAAGAAATAAAAATTCAGTGGCAGAGCATCCATCAATTCAATCCCTACCCCAATCTGAATTGCTATAGCCATCAGATCTATGCCTATTAGTAACTCCAAAGTATTTCTGACCATATTACTGGTACCTTGCAGATATCTGAAGATTTGCTTAGCTGCTGTAATTGGATTAGATCCATATGTCTGTATGAATTGACTGCGTGTTCCATCCATCACTGCAATATCTGAATGTGTAGATACTATCAAGTACATCAGACTACTAACCATTGGATGATAGCAAAGATTCTGGGCCGTACTTGAGCTGTTTTCACCTAAAGCTGGCTGGGATCTGCTATTTCCAGGGTGTTTCACATGGGGCAGCTGCAGACTTGCAATTTTCTATTTTAAGCCTGCTAAGAATATCCCTGAGATATTTAGACTGACTCAGCACAGTTTTCTGTGCAGGTATGTCAGTTTTGACTTCAGTTCCAAGAAAATAGCTCAACTCCAAATATCTTTCATCTCAGACTTGCTGAAGTAGTATAATTTGTCTGTTTAAGTGCCTGCTGTTCACTTGTAGCTATTATTAGCTTGTCCACACAGAGAACTAGGATAATCAATCCCTTTTTGAGCAGTTTCACATAAATACTGCTATATATAGTGCTGCGAATGAACCCAATCTCTTCTAGATATGTGTCAATCTTGTTACATCATGCTATAGGTGCCTGCTTAAGCCCACACAACAATTTCTTAAGTCAGCACACCCTAATAGGGCCTTTGGGATTAGTAAACAATCTTGTTGCTCTGGATATATAGTTTCTTGCAGATCCCCATTTAGAAAGGGTGTTTTGACATCTATTTGGTGTAGATTCAGACTGTGTACAACTGCCAGGGCTAGAACTGTCCTTATAGGGTTTTATTTAGTAACTTGAGCATATGTTTCCTGAAAGTCTAGTCCCTGGATCTGGGAAAAGCCTTTAGCCACAAATCTAGCCTTGGACTTATCAATGGCGCCATTTGATGTCATCTTTGTTTTGTAGTCTCATCACCATCCTGTTGGCTTTCTCCCATTTGGTAAATCTACCAGTTCCTATGTTTGTGCCTTGATCAGTGATTGGTACTCCTCTTGCATGGCTTGTTGCCAAATAGTAGCATCTGGACTCTGCATTGCCTGTTCCAAATTTGGAGGTTTGGCATATAAGGCAAGACAAGCTTCTTCATGATCCCTGGATGTCTGCCACTAGGATCCAAGGGTATTTCTTATTCAGATAGGTCTCCTAATTGCAATGATCAGCTCTGATCTGGAACTGGTATAATCTTCTTCCATATCTGGCTGAGTTGGGAGTGTTTTCTTCATTAGTGCTGATTGCATTGTCCTGCAGCTAGCCAATGATTTCAGTGACTTTCTAATCTAGATTCTCCTTATATACACAGCTCCTGCTCTTGATCTGCTTCTGAGTTTTGCCATCATACACTCTATCCCTTTAGTATCTTCACAATACCCAAGAAAGGTCTCTTTTCTACTCATTGGTTCCAAGTTTGAGCAATTTTTGTCAGTGATATAATAGAGAACATCACCGCCAAAGATCTTAAGGTGCTGGAGGTCTGGTTTCTTGCCAGTATATGTTTCAAAGGGTGTAGAATCATGTAATGCTGTTGTTGGGCATCTATTCTCAATGTATACTGTGGTTGCACTTTATTAATCACAAAACTTGTAGTTCATTCCCTTCTCCTGTAACACAGATCTTTCCAGTTGTTTCCAGTGCAGAGCTGTCTCCCAAAAAAAACCTTTCTTACAGAAATAGTCTCCAAGTTGCTGAACACCTCCTTTACACTGCAAATATGCTGTGATTCTCCAGAGTCAATATACCATTCATTACTTTCATTTCTTGTACTCTCTTGTACAGTTACAAATAAGTATTCATCAGTAGTCCAATGGTTTGCCTGCTCTGGTTTCTGTCTTTTGTATGCTTGTTACTTGTTGCATTCTCCTGCCCAGTGTCCTGGCTTCTTACAGTAGTTACAGCAACCAGGTTTTCTTTGGTTCTGTTGCTTTCCCTTCATTTCTGTGTACCTTTGTGAGCTGAATGAAGCATTATCTTCAATTTTCTCAGCCTGATCACAAAGTCTGAATTCTTCATGGAGAAGCCTTCCTTTGACATATTCAGAACTCCAATTGTCTTCTCTGCTTTCAAACAAAAGTGTGGGTGGCTCATACTTGTCTGGTAAGCTGCAAAGCAGACAGAGTATCTTTTCTGCATCATCTGCACCAGCATTGATACTTTAAAGTTCTTCTGCAAGTGTTCATTCTGGTGATGAGTTGAAGCATGTCATCATCTGGTTTCTTCCACATATTGAAGGGCTTTTGTGCTGAATAGAGCTTGCTTGATGCTGACTTTACTCAAAAGATCTTCTCTAAGGATTCCCATGGTTCTTTGGCAGTATTAGCAGCATGAATTTGTTCAAGGAATCTGGCACATCAATACATATTACATGAAGGGCTTACCTCTACTCTTGAAACTTTTCAACTTCTTCTGCTGTTCTTTTGGGCTCAACTTCCTCTCCTGGTACTATGTGCTCAAGTTGTCTTTCATCAAGGCAGATCTGCATCTTGATACTCCAAAGTCTGTAGTTTTTTTCATCAAACCTCTCCTTTACAGGGAAGTGTTGTGTTGTATTATTATTAGTTTGGGGCTTGTTCTACAGTGTAGAGGCTAATCAACAATATACAACAACTTCCAGTATGCTAATACTGAAATAGTTTACTGGGAGTTTGATGTACCGATAGAAGATATAACTTTCACTAATTTCCTCAATCTTGGGCTCAAAATATACTGTAGGCAGTGTTTATCACTTCTACAGCAGTGTTCTGACCTTCTGTTGACTAATGGGCTTATTTACTTTTATAGTAACTTTTCCTTATTTGGAAGTCACTTTCCTTTCTGAGAAAATATTTCCTAATATGGAAATTCTGAACTCCCCTTTAACCTAAAGGGGTGTGTTGTAGAAGTCTCTAAAGGGGTGTCTAAAGGGGTGTCTTTAGAGTAGAGGGGCTTCTTGTAGTGGTCTCTAAAGTGGACTTTACACTAAAGGGGTTCCTCAAGGGGCTTCTTTAGAGTAAAGGGGTTTCTTAAAGGGGTCTCTAAAGGGGTGTCTTTAGAGTAAAGGGGTTTCTTAGAGGGGACTTTTCCAACAGAAAAGTGGTAGTTTCTTGTAGAACTTAGATTGGATTCTTGTGAGCTTTGCAGTCTCTTTACTGATGTAGTACCGATCAAAGTCAGAATACTCAACAGTGCAAGTGATGCAGGGGAAGTCTTATAACCTTTAAACTTGTAATTGTAGTGTGGAGATTCTGGAAAGAGAGGCTCTCTCTTTATTTTTCAGCTGGGGAAGTCATATATATGAAAATTTTGAAGGATCAAAGTTTTTGGGCAATTGCGCAAGCAATACACGTGATACAAAGCTAAAATTTTGCAGTGGCGCAGATTGAACATAGGCGCAGCACCTGTGGGATTTCACGTGATTTGATTGGCTGGTTCAAAAGTTACACGCGATCAAAGTCACCATAGTAATCCTAGCAATAAGGCATAGTATATATAATAGTTGGACTCTTTTGGTCATAACTCCTTAAGTACTGCTTCAAATGAGCTGTAATTTGAATCATGTGTTGGCTACTACGTGTTCTGTACGACGTAATATTCTTGGGTGGATTGCTTGTCAGGGTCTGGAGCATTTGCTCTTCAGAGTTGGAAATTCTTGATCTTTCTCTTGTGTGTTACAATAGCAAAAAGCAAAATAAAGAAATGAGTGCAATATTGGTTTAGAGATATTGTAGTAATGGAATACTTTCCATTACCACAGAAGATGTTTCTACTGCTCTGTTTGCTGGTAGATGTCATCTTTAGATTAGATTAAGGCAATCAGGGCTCATAGCCTGTTGCAATCTAAGAAGTGATAGGTATATAAGGAACTTATCACAATATAGTGATAATACTTGAACTGTTGTTTATCCATAAAGAAGCTCAGTATTTATACCTTTGTAGAAGTAATGCAACTGTAACACCAAGTAACAAGGGTTTCTCAACATTCAAGAGCATTCTGCAACAGTTTCAGTGTTAGTACATAATGTTTGGTAAAAGTGCTAATTTGGTTTTGACTATAAGGGAGTAAACACAGGATCATAGATCTGAAGAAAGCAGCAAATTTAGGTCTGTAAGTTAGTCCTATGGAAACCAAAACCAGTCCAGAATTGTTAGGTAAATTTGTAACCTGCAAATGATGCCAAATAGTCCAGTATTTCAACAAGAGCTACTTTGAAGGTATGTATGACCAAGCCTTTGCCTTGGTACCTTATGGATTCCCATTTAACAAGAACTCTACCAGCAAATCCTGCTGGTCACTGATTCTCATCAACCTGAATCTACCACTTATCTTACATTATCAGAGATGACACTTTATGGTAGTCTCACTGGTATCTGTACCTAACTCTCCACTCAACCTGCATTGCTAACTTGACTTATTGCACAACTCACATATATTATCATTACCAGGACCAGCACTAAGATCATCATCTACCCATAAGAGAACACTTGGAATTCAGCATGCAATTGCAGCAAAGTTGACAAGCTACAAGCCATTGGCCAGATAAATGAATGTATATTTATAAATTTGGATTGTAGTTCTGGAAGCTCATAAAGTTTTAATGAGGTATGTACAAAGTTGCTCAAAGTCAGATTGTAAAATATATTGTTTAAAAAGTTAGATTAAAGTTTCAAAAAGCTTTTAGCTTCAACTTACATTGTCACCAATCTTTTGAGGATCCCATTGTCTAAAGTAGTTTTTATTTTTTTCTCATATATATTTTTGGTTTGACAAAAATACTTTTGGAAACATTTTTCTCTTAGGTATTTTCTTGGCTCAAGAAACAGTTTCTAGACACCCAAGATACTTAAGATGGAGGTTGTTTACTTGGATTGATCCTTCTCCCATCAAGTGTTTTATTGTCACCCATGAAAACCTTCTCAATTGGAATTTCTTGATATTGGGTAACAAGTTCTTTTTGGTGTGTAAAATGTTGAGATGCTCCATAGTTAATATACTACGTCTGAGATCCTTGTTTGTGGTCATATCTAGTGCAGACATGAATAGTTTATCTTCAGTTGTTGCAGCATTTCCATATTCAGGCTTCTGTTGCTGATAATCTTTTTTTTGAGACATTGGTCTGATATATGTCCTTTCCTTTTACAATAGTTTCAAGACAGGTTGCTGTTGTCTTTGTAGGGTCCTGGGTACCTCCTTTGTTGGTTATTATTGCTTCTTAAAGCACTTTCTTCTTCCTGTGTATTGGCACTTGATTCTCTTAATTCTTCATCCAGGAGCCTTCCATATATGTAATTTAAGGTCAAATCTTCAGTTTTGGACTCTAGGGCTAATACAAGGCCCTGAAGCTTGTCTGTCAGGCTATTCAGGATGGTAACTACTACATCCTCATCAGTAGTTGGTACACCCACAGATTCCTTCTCATCTACCAGCAGGGTAATTCTGTTAATTACATTTTTCATTTCTTCTCCTGGCAGCATCTTTGTAGTAAAGAATATTTGTCTCAGATACATATTCTTAGCAGCTGAACATGACTGGTAGGTGTCTTTCAATGCCTTCCAGGCATTCTTTGCCGTTTCTGCTCTTGAGCATTGAATTAGCAATTTGTCTTCAATATTAAGGCAAATGCAGTTAAAGGCACTTTGTTCTTTCTTCTGATACTCTAAGGCTTCCTCCCCCATGTTTTTAGGAGGGCATTCTTCTCCTATGACAATAACCCACAGGCCTCTTTCTTGTAGCATCATCTTATTCTTCACCTTCTACACTTGGTAGTTAAATCCATCCAACTTTTCAGCAGAGAAAAAAATTCCACTGATAGCAGTGGTAGAAATTGCAGAGAGTGACAGCTTGGGGCTCATAACCTGTTGTAAGAGTCTTGGAGATATTGGAAGTGATTGGGAGAACAAGTAGATTATGTGGTTTTCACTTAATGATTTATGAATGTAAAGGTAGTATTTATACTTTTACATGGTCTTGGCATTACAAATACGCAGAATTAATCATTAGGTGAGTACAATATCATATACTTGTTTTCTCAATTATTTCCAATATCTCTAAGACTCTTACACCAGTATTTTGTCTTGAGGACCCATTTGCATTCAATTAATTTTTGATTGACTGCTGATTTGACCAAGTCCCATGTTTGATTTCCATTAGGCCCTGAAATTCCCCAGTCATTGCAGATCTCCAAAACCTTGTCTGAGGGCTATTTAGGGCCACTTTCACAGTCTGGGGCTTATCACTATGGACTGCATAGGAATAGGCTAAATATGTACCCTCATTGATAAAGAATTTGGTCTATTTTTGTCTGGTTAGATCTCCAAGCCTTTGATACTAGAATGATCACTTCTGGGATATCTCTGGGCACTGATTCAGGCTGATCTGTTTGCTCTAGAGTCCTCTGGAGTGAAAATGTTTTCATTGTTTTGCTCTGATTCATCTCTGACAATTTGTGGACTTGAGATCAGATTTTTGTCATCATCCAATAACATTTTTTGTGAAAATTTGAGTTTTCATCAAACAACACATCCCTCGACTTAAGCAACTTCTTTGCTTTTGTATTGTAGAGTCTGTATGCTCTACTCTCATTGCAGTTGCCCAAAAGTATGCATTTTACACTTATTGGCTTAAATTTTGACTGACTTCTGGGCGGCTTCTTGGAATATGCTGTGCACCCAAATATGCTTAGATGTTCTGCACTTGCTCTGTATCCATACCATGCCTCAAATGGAGTAGGATTACAAAGTATTCTGCTTTAACTCCTAGTTTTAAGGTGTACAGCTGTGGCAACTGATTCCACCTAGAAATCATAGGATAATTTTTGCTCATGCATCATAGATCTTGTCATATCAATTATTGATCTATTTGCACATTCTGCTAATGCATATTGCCGTGGGTATTAGGGTATAGTAGTCTCTTGCTTTATCCCAAGAATTTTGCAGAAGTGGATGAAGAGTTTTGAGGTATATACTTCACCCTTGTCAGAGCAAATTGTCTTGCTTCTTTCACCAGTTTCTTTCTCCACCATTGCTTTAAACTCCCTGAGCTTAGATAGAGCTTCTTCCTTTCTCTCTGCAAAGTAGACCCATGTATATCTTGTATAATCATCAGTAAAAGTTATTGAATACTTCATCCTGTCTAAGGATAAATTTTCCATAGGTCCGCACAGATCTGAGTAAATTAGATCTAATTTTTCTTAGTTTTGATCAGCCCAGAGCTCTTGAAAGGTTGTCTAGCTTGGTTCCCACATATGCAGGCTTCACAGTGCTTCAAATTAGCTGGGGGATCAATTTTTACTCTAACAATAAGCTGATCTTTGATCATTTTGTGCAAATAATCAAAGTTGCTGTGTCCAAGTTGTTGCAATATTCTGAGGAGTATTGGAAGTGATGTGGAGAACTAGAGGACTTACATGTTATTCACTTGTAGATTTATTGATCAAAAGTATGGTATTTATACTTTTGATAAAGTAGAACAGACAAGCATGTAGAACTTGTTAAGGAAGGTTTCAAAAATATGTGTGCAAAGCTTGGGGGCTTTTGGACACCTCTGAGAATGATCATAATCTGGGTACCTGATAATTTGGTGAAAATATTCCAAGTAAATCCCAATAAGAAATTTGGTCAGGACAAAATGCAAATCAACAAGTAAGATCCATGTTACTAAGCTGGCACAAATTTTTTGGTTATTATTATTTACAACAGTGATTCAGGTAGAATTACAAATTTTTACAACAGGAGAAACAGTGAGAGTACTATTGTAAGCTTCATAATTAACCTGAATATTTATAAATTTGAGTTGCTTAGATCATGGTCTATAAGTCTTTGGAATTCTTCCTGGATCTTTGGGCAGAGGTTTTTGAAAACATCCCACCAAAATCTCTTGTACCCAAGAGATGAAAAAATCTTGCAAATGCCCAAATTGCCATATACTTTGTGTTGTAAGAGCTTTCAAGATATTGGAAGTGATTTGGAGAACAAGTAGAGTATGTGGTTTTCACTTAATGATTTATTGAATGTAAAAGTAGTATTTATACTGTTACCTGGTCTTGGCATTACAAACACATAGAAGAGGTTAAGGAAGATCCCAAGAGCATGTGTGCACAGTCTGGGGCTGTTTGGACAACTTTGAGAATTTTCATGTTCTGGGTACCTGGTATTTTGGTGAAAAAATTCTAAGTAAATCCCAACAAGGAATTTGGTCAGTATTCTCTAGGATTTGAAGGTATGATCTAAGTGACTAAGCTAGGTGAATATTTAGGTGGAATTACAAATTTTTACAATACTCCCACTCAGCTAAATGCGCATACTGACTAGTCCTAATTCTAACCTCAGACATTCAAGCTTGTCTCTAGCAAATGGTTTAGTAAATATGTTGGCAATCATTTCATCTGAAGGGCAGCTAACTAAGCTAACTAAGTAATTCTCTATAGCTTCACATATGAAATGATGTCTAATATCTATGTGCTTGGTTCTAGCATGAAAAGTTGGATTTCTACCTATTTTTAACATCCTTGATTATCTTGAAATAAAGTAAGAGGCATTTTTTGACATAGGCCTAAATCTGTAAAAAGCTTTCTTAACTACATTGCTTCTTTTGTAGCTTCACAGGCTGCCATATACTCTGCCTCTGTGGTAGAAAGTGCTATGGTTGGTTGCTTTCTTGTATTCCATGAAATTGCTCCTTTACAGTAAAGAATGGTGTATTGTGTGGTGGATCTTCTGTCTTCCAAATTTTGTCCCCAATCAGCATCAGAGTACCCCACATGATCCTGTTCTGAATCCTTTTAAGTGCTGTAAAAATTTGTAATTCCATCTAACTATTCACCTAACTTAGTCACTTGGATCATTACCTTCAAATCCTAGAGAATACTGACCAAATCCCTTGTTGGGATTTACTTAGAATATTTTCACCAAAATACCAGGTACCCAGAACATGAAAATTCTCAAAGTGGTCCAAACAGCCTCAAGCTTTGCGCACATGTTCATGGGACCTTCCTTAACCTCTTCTATGTTTTTGTAATGCCAAGACCATGTAAAAGTATAATACTACTTTTACATTCAATAAATCATTAAGTGAAAGCCACATAATCTACTTGCTCTCCCAATCACTTCCAATATCTCCAAGACTCTTTCAACCAGTTATGAGCCCTGAGCTGTCACTCTCTGCAATGTCTACTACTGCTAATACTGGAATTTTTTCCTCAGCTGAAAAGTTGGATGGATCTAACTACCAAGTGTGGAAGGTGAAGATGAAGATGCTGCTACAAGAAAGAGGCCTATGGGATATTATCATGGGAGAAGAATGCCCTCCTAAAAACATGGGAGAGGAAGCCTTAAAGTACCAGAAGAAATAACAAAGTGCCTTTAACTGCATTTGCCTTAATATTAGAGACAAATTGCTAATTCATTGCTCAAGAGCAGAAACGGCAAAAGATGCCTGGAAGGCATTGGAAGACACCTACCAGTCATGCGCAGCTGCTAAGAATATTTATCTGAGACAAAAATTCTTTACTACAAAGATGCTGCCAGGAGAAGAAATGGCAAATCTAATTGACTGAATTACCCTGCTGGTGGATCAAATGGAAACTGTGGGG
>MCFE01000110.1:0-168042 GCA_002104905.1 Basidiobolus meristosporus CBS 931.73 | reverse complement strand
ACCCTAACCCTAACCCTAACCCTAACCCTAACCCTAACCCTAACCTAACCCTAACCCTAACCCTAACCCTAACCCTAACCCTAACCCTAACCCTAACCCTAACCCTAACCCTAACCCTAACCCTAACCCTAACCCTAACCCTAGCCCTAACCCTAACCCTAACCCTAACCCTAACCCTAACCCTAAGTTCACCACCGTGACCAGAAAGCATGACAATCTGAACACTGCCAACGCCAACAGTGACAAGAGTCTCAATGTTCAGTTTCAAGCAGGCCCTAGCCTCAAAGTAGAAGGTTCAGCCAAACAGAAGGGTGCTGAACACTCAGAAGATGGCACTAATTACCCCACTGTTATTATTCAGCCTGCACAAGATGAGACATACTCCACACCAGTAGTGGACACCCAATGCGTTGAAGGATGCTCTGACTAAGATACACAGTACACTGAGCCTATGGAAGATGTTCAATGTGGCGACGACTGTGCTAATCAGGACTCACAGTATACTGAGCCCATGGAAGACACCCAATGTACCAACAACTGCGCTTGAGACCAAATCCAACAAAGTTTCATTATTTTTTGCCTCATATGTGATAGCAGAAATACAGTCATTACAAGCACGGGAACAAGAGCGTTTGACAAACTCAACACCATGTAAATTTCCATTCTCCCCTCTGATGAGCCACCAATTCTGGGGAAGGGTAAGAAACTGGTAACACTTGGCTGTAAGTCCTGTGGCCTAGTCAATATGGAGATTGGGCATCCTAGAGTGTATTGCCATCCCATGAATTCTAACTATTACTCACTACCATGAGCGCGCATATAACATGCATCACAGACAAGTGATTCCTATTATAATTGAGAAAATAATGCTTGATCGGCTCTTGTTGATACTTGCATCCCTGTGGGCATATCTCTTGTGTATCATATTTGAAAGCTTGTTTACAGAATAATTGGGTATACTTGATGAACAGGGACACTGGAGTAATATCAATTGTAAGATACATTAACAAATTAAGCGCATATTGGCCCTTAGTTGCTTTTGTGTTTATCTACAATCATCAGCAACCGAAGCTCAGCTGATAGCTATTCTATCTGGCCAATCATCAATAAAAACAATCCACAGCCATAAAGTCAAAAGCGGCCTCTGTATCTACGTCTATGTTTACACAATGGTTGATTGTCGTCGTCACTTGAGTCTTGATTGTCATCCTTGTTGGGTGTAATTGATTATACATATGTTGGCGCAGATGGTTGGTACAATGTTTGATCTACTAGATTCATGGGAATAGTAATTGCTGAGGGTATCAATGCGTAGTAATTGCTGAGGGTATCAATGCGTAGTAATATTTAAGTAGTATTTCCTGATGTTAGTTGGCAGAAATAGCAATCACACAATTATTATGAATGCCAAATCTGGGTTAACACATAGAATACAGCTCTGCATCTTGATTGTTGTCTTGATTATCGCCCTTGGGAATATTTGATTACACATATGTTGGTGCAATGCTTCAAGCTGATTCTGGATAAAAGGTGTCCAAGCATTCTGTGAAAGAACAAATCAAAATCATTGTTAAGGGTGTTTATTGTGGCACTTCAATTCCGGGGTGTAGCTAGAAATATAATTATTCATGACTTGAGTGCTACTCACTACTATCATACAACATTGAAGTATCATGAACTTTTGCCATACCTTCTTACCGCGCGGAATCAATCCCTATAAATAATTCATCATCATAGCATTCACACCACCAGATTGTTGCACACATGTTGTGTGGCTTTGATGTGAATAATATCTCGCATACCATCTCACTTTCTTGTTTTTTCTTGCCATCAGCATTCCTAACCACATTGAATCACAACATCTATTTCCTAATGCGTGGATCTATTGTTTCTTGTACGCTATCATTGTTTTAACTGTAAATAAAAGGGTCATGCATCAGGTAAATATACTCTCATCTCTACTCTAAAGATATGCCAAGTCATTCAAAGTTTATCACCACCAGTCCGGAGAGGCAAGTGCTAAGCAAATTTGCTCATTATGCCTAGAATGTTACCTGTCCAAAATGCGGACAACAAGGCACCATAAAGAAAAATGGAAGATCAGGTGCTAAAAACAAGCTTACCTTTTGCTGCCAATGCCTTCAGAATATTGGATTTTGAGTGATGAGCAACATCTTGAGGCAGTTTAAGACATTGCCATCACTGAAGAGTTGCAATTCTCCAACCGTCTCACCCAGAGTGCACTCTGAGACACGTTCTAGCCCAGTTATAAGCCTGGCTTTACCTAGTGTAGAGACGCCTGTTACTAAACATGCTGAAATGGAAAGTATAGATATACTCAAACATCCATCTCCTTGGGTAGTAAGTCAAACTCCAGTGCCTTCAATGTACCTGCTATTAAAACAAATACAGGCATTGGAGACTAAGGTAGCTGTACTGGAGAATGGAAACAGTCTCTTATTGGACAAGTACAGCATAATGCTGGAACAACATAATCTACTACAAGAGAAGCTTGACACCACAATGAAATTGTTTAACAAATCATTAGCTGCTAACTTTAATCCATACTTGGCAGTAGCTTCACATGTGGAGGAGGAGTCATGCTCACCAAAAGTGGTGGAACTGTCAGCAACTTTGCACAAACATAAAGTACAGAGTTCCAGCCGGGATGAGTCTCAGCAAACATATGCCTAGGTTGCTTGCACCAAAATTCCAGATACATTTGCTGGCTGCACACTGAGAAAAGAGATTCTATCAAGTACACAAATACAGCCAAGTTCTCAACTAAACTCAGCAGAAAATAACATCAAAAAGCCAGCATATAAGCCACCCAAAAATCTTCCGCCAGTTAGTACATGGACAGTGCTCTACTTCAAGAATGTTCCGTGGACAACTTTAACTGCAATACGCCGTACCTTTTGATCACTTAACTTTGATACCTCATGTATCATAAACCTGGCTTGGCGGAAGGGAAAGGTTCTTGAAATAATTCTTGACCAGAATATATCAGCTGCCTTTATTGAGTTTGTAGGAATCCAATTAGATTGGACTATCACTCACTTCACAATTGTTTTGGATGAGATTGCCAAGTCCAGCTTGCTCTTGTTCAACAAGCCACCAGCACATCTTGCAATTATGTCATTTTTTGCTGCTATCAAGCGTCAAGCACCTTCTCAGGAAGTAGCATATTTCTTGAAGCAACATGCAATCTCCCTGCTCTTGGAATTCAGTGATGCTCCCTTTGATAAGCTATGGAATGCTGCTGGTTCCCTCAACAATTATCCAACATCAGCAGCCAGAGCACCCCTGGAAGCTGGGATTTGACTCCCACAGATATTGTATCTCAATTGCCGCAGTCTCTGCCCAATAGTGGAATCAATTCAGGCACTACTCCAGTTGTATGATATTCTCTGCTTTGCCAATGTTAAGATGACTGATTTGGTTCTGAACACTTTTGAGCCATACTATTTTAGTAGCCCACACAATACTTGCCACTCCATCTGCTTTATTTTACGCACAAAGCATAGTACAACTCTGGTGACGCCATTAGTTTTGCCATATGCCGCTTCACTCAAATGTAATATGCTCAGTATTTTACTCATCTATCTTCCACCTAAGCTGGCACTTGAGCAGGTCAGCAACATTGCTAATGCCATAGTCCAGCTCCATTGTCATTTGAAATCCGCAAGCATCCTAGTTGGTGACCTAAATATTCCTCATGACACAAATTGCATCTCTGTATCAAAGAGTGCTAAGCTGAAGGCAACTGTTATTCACCGTATGCTGCGTCAATGTCATTTTATTGCTGTTAATCCCCAGTCAGAAAAATGATGTGTAGACTGGATATGCACAACACCAGCTGGTTTACAATTACTACAAGAGGTTGCCATTGTCAAGAAGTTGCAGCTTGGAATGCTTAACTCATCAGATCATGATGCATGGTCAGTGATATTGCAATTCCCCACTGTCCTGCCGGCAAAACCTCTACAATTCAAGACATGTCAAGCAATGCCATTGCAACTTAAAGATTTTGCTAACTACTTGATGATTATCAGCTATCACACCAATCTACCCAGCTGTGTTGATACTGCATGGCTTTTTATCAAGCTTGTGATATTGATTGCTGCTGCTTTGTCACTACCAACCAAATGCCCAACATCCCAGATGTGCCAGTGGCATAACATAGTATATGCACTGTCCCAGAGCTATTGCCAATTCCCTAACCCCTCACAGAAGCAGCTATTGGATGATGCAGTCGAATATGTGAAACTTCAAAATCTTCAAAAACACGCATCCTACCAGAATCATATAATGCACTCTCTACCACTGAAGACTGCTGCAGACACTACTAGAAGCATATCAAGAATATATCAAGCTCTACAGCCAGCTTCAAAAGATCTACCAAGTCCCAATCTTTTAGCTGCTGCTTTCTTTGTGCAAGACATATACAGCTCCAAGCCCTATACAGCTACTTCAAGAGATTGCTCTCACACAATTAACCTGGATGCAGCTACTTTAGAGGCAACTCTTTGTAAGCTACCCAACAATACCAAACCAGGTCATGACAACATAACATATGAAATCTTGAAGCTGGCACCTGCTGCCATGGCACATATATTGCTCCCATTCTATTTGCAGTGTATTTCACATGTGCAAATGCTGTTGGAATGACTGGTTGCAAAGGTGATTCCTCTATACAAAGGTAGAGGCTTAGCCAAACTGGCAGAATCCTATCACCCTGTTTCCCTCTTACCAGCTTGCAGAAAGGTATTGGAACTGTTAATTGCTTTGCAACTCTCATCTAGTGGCTTGTTTGTAGCAAATCAATTTGGTTTTATACCTAAAGTCTTGCTATAAATGGCTGTCATGCTAAGCCATGACCACACACTCTGTAACAAATTTCCAGCAGTACTCTTGGATATTACCCATGCATTTGATGCAGTTGACCATAACCTACTTTGGAGAAAACTTGAAGCTTTTGCTGGACCTTCAATTACAGCTCTTATCATGGCTTTATATCAGGACTCAAAGGCCTACATTTTGCATCCAAATATGCAATCTACCACTTATGATGTTCCAAATGGGGTAGTGCAGGGAACCGTACTAGGCCCTCTACTATTTGCCATCTTTATGAATGACTTTCCTGCCTTGGAAGCCTCTGCACTTACAACTTTATACGCAGATGATATTCGTATCTCTTCCAGTAATTTGGAAAAAGACTCTAACCTGATTGTCAGCTACCTTACACAAAATAATCTTAGTGTCTCAATGGCAAAAACCAAGCCAGTTGGATGCAGTATCATGCTGAACTCTCAAACTCTACACCCAGCAGAAACTGTCAGCTATCTAGGGCTTCCATTTACTGCATCTGGTCTGGATGTAAAAGCACATGTGTGGAGGCAAATAGCACTTGCACGGCATGCTTTACACAAGTTAGTCTCTGTTACACCACCAGATATACCTTTGAGCCGATGTCACTTGTTACTCAAGCAGTTTGTGCTCCCAGTACTGGAGTTTGGATTGGCAATAATGCCTATTCCAACAAGATACCTGACAAAACTGGACAAGTTTTTTTCTCACAGCATTTATACTTTATTACCATGGCTCCCACCAACACAGTATCACCACGCAGTCCTGGCAACTTTTGGACTACTCCCGTATTCAATTAGAATTTTGTACCTCCGTACAAGACTATGTATTAAACTCCAAAAATCAACAAATGAGTTGATACAAGCATGGATTTCACGCAAGATGCTTCAAAATAACTCCTGTTGGGCAACTATCATCAGGTCCCCAAAGTCCAGCAATTTGTCAAAGCAATAGAGGGGAGTAAAAACCCCAAAGAAGCATATAGCAAGTATCTTAATCAACTATGGCAAGAGTATGTAACTCAGCAAACCCCATTTCTTTGCTTTATATCACCAATTGGCAAAAGCACATCACAATACATAGATCATAAGTTATTATTGCTAGTGCTACCACCACTCCCTCTCAACACTCTATTCAATGCAGAGGAACTACAAGAAATAGCAACCTATCTACATATTAACCCAAAGTGTCTGTACAAATATGTTACAAGACTCCAGAATCAATCCCTGACTTCTTTATTTTCACAATGATTGACAATAAATAACATCAACCGGTGGTTTCCCCCCCCCCTAAGGTGACTTTCCTCCCCTTCCCCCCTAACCTCTCTCAGACCTAGCTAACTAGGAATTATAGTACCACTCAGCTTCTCAACTCTCAGACCTAGCTTTCTAGGAATAACTTCAGATTAACTTGGCTTCTTTAGATACTTGTCATAAGTAAATAAAGATTTCACCACTTGGTGACTTTCCTCCCCCCTAAGTGTCTTGAGCACTGAAGAACTATCATCACTTCTTATTAACTTACCTACAAATTCCCCTCAGCTACACACTCTTGTATCAAAGCTACAACAGTAGCGCTGGCTTCTTTGTTTCAACTGAAATAAAGATTTCACCTGTTGGTGACTGTCTCCCCCCTAACCCTGACCCCCTGCTCTTCTAACCTTTTCCTAGCCCTTACTATAACACCTACACCCTAACTCTGGATCACACCTGAAGAAGAGAATTATCCTGGCAAGACAGGCACTCCACAAGCTACTGGCTGTTACTCCTCCTACAACTTCAGCTCCCAGCTGCCTCCTTCTACTCAAGCAGTTTGTCTTCCCTACACTGGAATTTGGCTTACCACTTCACTCTCTTACTTCTAGAGACTGCACTAAGCTTGACAAGTTTGTTGTAAGAGTCTTGGAGATATTGGAAGTGATTGGGAGAACAAGTAGATTATGTGGTTTTCACTTAATGATTTATTGAATGTAAAAGTAGTATTTATACTTTTACATGGTCTTGGCATAACAAACATGTAGAATAGACTCAGGAAGGTCCCAAGAGCATGTGTGCAAAGTTTGGGACTGTTTGGACAACTTTGAGAATTTTCATGTTCTGGGTAAATATTCTAAGTAAATCCCAACAAGGAATTTGGTCAGTATTCTCTAGGATATGAAGGTAATGATCTAAGTGACTAAGTTATGTGAGTATTTAGGTGGAAATACAAGTTTTTATAACAAAGTTTGCAGTCTGGTGTACTACCTTCTTGGTGCCTCATCTGCCTGAATACCTCTACAGACATGCAATTCTTGGTGCTTTTGTGTTTATGCCATATATGATCAGACTTCTCTATCTTAGGACCAGATTATATCTCAGACTTCAATACTGCAACAACCCACTGATCAAGGCCTGAAAGAGAGCACACCACACTACAGCTAGCTCCTGCTGGAGAACTATACTTAAAGATCCTGAAGTCAAGAAGTTTGCACATTAGTCTGCAGTCAGAAATACCCAAGCTGGCCTACCTGAAGTACTTGACACATCTATGGCAGCAGTATCTGAAGAAGCACACTCCCTTTATGATGAATATCAATCCCTATCATATTCCCTGCATTAATGTTGTTCACAATTCATTCTTACCCCTCTTGCTACCCCCCTTCCCACTGAACAGTGTCTTGAGCACTGAAGAACTATCATCACTTCTTATTAGCTTACCTACAAATTCCCCTCACCTACACAATCTTGTATCAAAGCTACAACAGTAACACTGGCTTCATTGTTTCAACCAAAACAAAGATTTCACCTGTTGGTGACTGTCTACCCCCTAACCCATGTTGTAAAAATTTGTAATTCCACCTAAATATTCACCTAACTTAGTCACTTAGATCATTACCTTCAAATCCTAGAGAATACTGACCAAATTCCTTGTTGGGATTTACTTAGAATATTTACCCAGAACATGAAAATTCTCAAAGTTGTCCAAACAGCCCCAAACTTTGCACACATGCTCTTGGGACCTTCCTGAATCTATTTTACATGTTAGGTATGCTAAGACCATGTAAAAGTATAAATACTACTTTTAAATTCAATAAATCATTAAGTGAAAACCACATAATCTACTTGTCCTCCCAATCACTTCCAATATCTCCAAGACTCCTACAACAACCCAAACCACTAGCTAAAGACAAGCTTGAATATCTTAGGTCAAAATTAGGACTAGTCAGTATGAACATTTAGTTGAGTGGGTGTGTTGTAAAAATTTGGAATTCCAGGTACATATTCACCTAGCTTGGTCACTTAGATCATCACATTCAAATCCTGGGGAATACTGACCAAATTCCTTGTTGAGATTTACTCAGAATATTCTTACCAAATTTTTCTAGTACTGAGATTATGACAGTTCTCAAAGTTGCCCAAAAGACCCCAGACTTTGTACACATATTCTTGGGCCCATCCTCAGCAAACTTTGTGCACTTGCTTGCCCTACTTTAGCAAGAGTACAAATGCCATACTTTTGATCAATCAATCTACATGTGAATCACATGTGAATCCTCTAGTTCTCCACATCACTTCCAATACTCCTCAGAATATTGCAACATTATTTACTACACATTTGAGCATGGCATGAATCATGAACTAATCTGTTAAAGCCTATCCAATACAAATATGATTTGATCAAGTGTAATTGAACTGATATGGATCCTTAAAACAATCAGAACACCTCATCTCTTGATTGGATGATTCGGGTTCATCATGTTGTAAAAATTTGTATTTTCCACCTAAATATTCACCTAAATTAGTCACTTAGATCATCACCTTAAAATCCTAGAGAATACTGACCAAATTCCTTGTTGGGATTTACTTAGAATATTTACCCAGAACATGAAAATTCTCAAAGTTGTCCAAACAGCCCCAAACTTTGCACACATGTTCTTGGGACCTTCCTTAACCTATTCTACGTGTTTGTAATGCCAAGACCACGTAAAAGTATAAATACTACTTTTACATTCAATAAATCATTAAGTGAAAAACACATAATCTACTTGTTCTCCAAATCACTTCCAATATCTCCAAGACTCTTACAACAGGTTATGAGCCCCAAGCTGTCACTCTCTGCAATGTCTACTACTGCTATTACTGGAATTTTTCCCTCTGCTGAAAAGTTGGATGGATCTAACTACCAAGTGTGGAAGGTGAAGATGAAGATGCTGCTGCAAGAAAGAGGCCTTTGGGATATTGTCATGGGAGAAGAATGCCCTCCTAAAAACGTGGGAGAGGAAGCTTTAAAGTACCAGAAGAAAGAACAAAGTGCCTTTAACTGCATTTGCCTTAATGTCAAGGACAAATTGCTAATTCAATGCTCAAGAGCAAAAACGGCAAAGAATGCCTGGAAGGCATTAGAAGACACCTACCAGTCATGTTCAGCTGCCAAGAAAATGTATCTGAGACAAAAATTCTTTACTACAAAGATGCTGCCAGGAGAAGAACTGAAAAATCTAATTAACAGAATTACCCTGCTGGTAGATGAGATGGAATCTGTGGGCGTACCAACTACTGATGAGGATGTGATAGTTACCATCCTGAATAGCCTGACAGACGAGTTTCAGGGCCTTGTATCAGCCCTAGAGTCCAGAACTGAAGATTTGACCTTAAATTACGTATATGGAAGGCTCCTGGATGAAGAATTAAGAAAATCAAGCGCCAATAAGAAGGAAGAAGAAAATGCTTTAATAAGCAATGATAACCAACAAAGGAGGTACCCAAGACCCTACAAAGGCAACAGCAACCTGTTTTGTAACTACTGCAAAAGGAAAGGACACACATCAGACCGGTGTTTCAAACAGAAAGATTATCAGCAAAAGAAGCCTGAATATGGAAATGCTGCAACAACTGAAGATAGACTATTCATATCTGCACTAAATATGACCACAAACAAGGATTCTCAGACGTGGTATATTGACTCTGGAGCTTCTCAACACTTTACACACCAAAAAGAACTTTTTACCCAATATCAAGAAATTCCAATTAAGAAGGTTTTCATGGGTGACGATAGAACACTTGATGCAGTGGGAGAAGGAACTATCCAAGTAATCCTTAGAAGCAGTTAAGGAAGCCATACACTGACCTTTAAAGAAGTACTCTATGTACCAGAAATAGCCAAGAACCTACTCTCTGTAAGCAAGGCCACAGCAGAAGGACTCAGTTTCAGTTTTGACAATTCTGGATGCAGGATCACTGATCAAACTGGTGCTCATATTGCTTTGGGCATCAGAGATCAGAACCTATACAAGTTGACTTATATTCCATCATATCTGGAAGCCAATATAAGTAACTTAAATGAAGAAACACCAATGCTTTGGCACAGGAGATTTGGACACATCAATTTTGATTATTTGCGTAAAATGATCAAAGATCAGCTAATTTCTGGAGTGAAAATTGATCCCCCAGCTATTTTGGAGCACTGTGAAGCCTGCATATATGGGAAACAAGCCAGACAACCGTTCAAGAGCTCTGGGTTAATCAAAACTAAGAAAAAGTTAGATCTAATTCACTCAGATCTGTGTGGACCTATGCAAAATTTATCCTTAGGCGGGATGAAGTATTTAATCACTTTTATTGATGATTATACAAGATACACATGGGTCTACTTCATGGAGAGAAAGGAAGAAGCTCTGTCTAAGCTCAGGGAGTTTAAAGCCATGGTGGAGAGAGAAACTGGTGAAAAAATCAAGAAAATACGCTCTGACAATGGTGGAGAATATACCTCAAAACTCTTCATCCACTTCTGCAAAATTCATGGGATAAAGCAAGAGACTACTGTACCATACTCCCCACAGCAAAATGGAGTAGCAGAACAAGCTAACAGATCAATAATTGATATGGCAAGATCTATGATCCATGATCAAAAATTATCCTATGATTTTTGGGCAGAATCTGTTGCCACTGCTGTATATCTTAAAAATAAGGAGTTATAACAGAATACTTTGTGATTCTACTCCATTTGAAGCATGGTATGGATGCAGACCAAGTGCAGAACATCTAAGAATATTTGGGTGTACAGCATATGCCAAAAAACTGGCCGGAAATCAGTCAAAATTTGAGCCAAAAAGTGTAAAATGCATATTTTTGGGCTACTGCAATGAGAGTAAGGCATATAGACTCTACAATACCAAAGCAAAGAAGCTGATCAAGTCCAGGGATGAGTTGTTTGATGAAAATTCAAAATGTTCACAAAAAATGACATCAGATGATGACGAAAATTTGATCTCAAGTCCACCAATTGTCAGGATTGAATCAGAGCAAAACAATGAAAATTTTTTCACTCCAGAGGACTCTACAACCGTGGTTCAGCCAGAATCAGTGCCCAGGAATATCCCAGAAGTGATCATTCCAGTATCAAATGCCCGGAGATCCAATTGGACAAGAAATAGCCCAAATTACTATATCAATGAGGGTACAAACTTAGCCTATGCCTATTCAGTCCATGTTGATGAACCCCAGACTGTAAAAGAGGCCCTAAATAGCCCTCAGACAAAGTTTTGGAGATCTGCAATGACTGAGGAATATCAGGCCCTGATGGAAAATCAAACTTGGGACTTAGTCAAATTACCAATCAACCGAAAATCATTGGATGCAGATGGGTCTTCAAGACAAAATACAAGGCTGATGGTACAATTGAAAGATACAAAGCAAGACTTGTAGCCAAAGGATACTCTCAAACAAAAGGACTTGACTATACTGAGACCTTTGCACCGGTGTAGTGGGGTGACAGTGACACCCACTGACAGATGTGCTCATTCCCTTATTTTCTACTTCCCTATATCTCTACTACACTTATTTTAGTTTTATCCCATTTGTCTTACCCAATCAGTACTATCCCATAAGCCGGTTGACTATCACACCTGCTTACCTTATTGCATAAGTTACCCCTCACTTTATGTAAGATTACTAGCTATAAGTACTTCTATATTAGGCAAGTACCCGCGCCAGTACCCGTGACACATGATCAGCCCGTGTCACCATCCCTACCATTTCCATACCATATATGGTATCCCCATGTTACACAGGTTTCAGAATACTGATTCCTGATTGGTTGGATGTGCTGTGCCTCTTAGAACCTTCCGGCACCTACTTAGAACATTCTTAGGTCATTCTGATGTCATTAAGATTTCTATTGATCTCCGGAACCTTCTGGAACACCTTGATTAGTAATCACTTAGCCAGTGAGAAAAGTATATAAGGGAGGCTATCCCTCAACAATAAATCATCATCCCTTTTATCAATATACCGACTTGTTGATTAGTGTGATCACTGCTACCTGCTGCTACCTGAACTTCCAACCCTAGACCACAGGACACTCCCAGGAAACCGCGCTGACAGCCAACTGACCTTGGAGGCACTACTTGTGAGGAATACTCAGAGTAGGTATCTTTTATTATATTTGATTCTTTCCCAAGTTTGTTCTTGTACAGGCAAAGATACTTTTCTGTCTTTGTAACTATTGACCAAAGCTGCATTCTTATCAAGTCCCGGCTGGTGGAGTTTACAGTTGTTTTGACTTTGGAAGCTTTAGTACATTGTCATCTCAAAGGACGCTGAACCCAGCACATACTTTTGTTAAGACGCCAACTAAGTTGGGGATTGTAGCTCAATAGTTTTCCCTTGACAAGCTTGTGGCTTTATTCCCCTTCACATTAGATTAGAGACAGAACCCAAGTATTCCTAGCAAGCTTTTGCCAGAGGTTATCGCACCCAGTGAACACCCCACACACAAAACACTTGAGAAGTGTTGGATGTATCTCTCCCTTGGACCTATACACCACCACACCGGTAGCCAAGTTTAATTCCATCAGATTAATATTGGCTATTGCAGCCAAATATAAGTTTTTTATCCATCAAATGGATGTAAAAACTGCATTTTTTGAATGGAGAACTTGATGAGGACGTGTATATGGACCAGCCTGATGGGTTTGTTGACCAAGATAACCCCCATTTGGTCTGCAAGCTTAAAAAGTCACTATATGGTCTCAAACAATCACCAAGAGCCTGGAATTGCAAGATAGATTCTTATTTGGAATCTTTGAGTTTCAAAAGGAGTAATGCTGACTATAGTATATACTATAAGCCAGATAGAGCAAATCCAGTTCTATTAGCTCTATATGTGGATGATCTTATTATAGCCGCCAATAACCTAGAAACATTGGAAGAGACTAAATCCAGCCTATCTAAGGAGTTCAAGATGTCCAATCTAGGAGAACTTAGTTACTACTTAGGGATTAAGTTCTCCATAGACAGAAGTACCCAGACTATTACCCTAAGCCAATCCAAGTATATTCAAGATATACTAAAGAAGTACAAAATGGAAGACTGTAAACCGGCAGCTACCCCAATGGAGACAAACCTTAACTTGGTCAAAACTCAACCAAATCAAGAGAGCTTGGTGCCATCTGAAAGCCCTGACTTTCCTTATCAATCTATGGTCGGCAGTCTGATGTATATCATGCTTGGAACACGTCCAGATATCTCATATTCAGTGGGAGTTGTCAGCCAACATAATCAGAATTATGGATCTGATCATATTGCAGCAGTTAAGCGGATTTTTAGATACCTAAAAGGAACTGCTGATATCTGCTTAAGATACACTTATAAGGATTCAGAACAGGATCTTGTGGGATACTCTGATGCTGATTGGGGACGAAATTTAGAAGACAGAAGATCCACCACAGGATACACCTTTCTTTACTGTAAAGGAGCCATTTCATGGAATTCAAGAAAGCAACCAACCGTAGCACTTTCTACTACAGAGGCAGAGTATATGGCAGCCTGTGAAGCTACAAAAGAAGCAATGTGGTTAAGAAAGCTCTTTACAGATTTAGGCCTATGTCAAAAAACGCCTATTACTTTATTTCAAGATAATCAAGGATGTATACAATTAGGTAGAAATCCAACTTTTCATGCTAGAACCAAGCACATAGATATTAGACATCATTTCATATGTGAAGCTATAGAGAATAACTTAGTTAGCTTAGTTTACTGTCCTACAGATGAAATGATTGCAGACATATTTACCAAACCATTAGCTAGAGACAAGTTTGAATATCTTAGGTCAAAATTAGGACTAGTCAGTATGAACATTTAGCTGAGTGGGAGTGTTGTAAAAATTTGTATTTTCCACCTAAATATTCACCTAACTTAGTCACTTAGATCATCACCTTCAAATCCTAGAGAATACTGACCAAATTCCTTGTTGGGATTTACTTAGAATATTTACCCAGAACATGAAAATTCTCAAAGTTGTCCAAACAGCCCCAAACTTTGCACACATGTTCTTGGGACCTTCCTTAACCTATTCTACGTGTTTGCAATGCCAAGACCACGTAAAAGTATAAATACTACTTTTACATTCAATAAATCATTAAGTGAAAAACACATAATCTACTTGTTCTCCAAATCACTTCCAATATCTCCAAGACTCTTACAACACATCAATATAGCAATTGTGGTGTTGCCTCCTCCTTGAATGAAAGCCAAACACCCTAGCTTTGCGGACTATTCATTGCTTGCTATCTACCCGTTGACTCGATTATAATTGAAAGATTGGATTAATAGAACCAGGACATCTGGTAGCTTTCAATAGCATTGTATCACAGGCCTTCACTGGCTACACACCAGACGATATATAAAACAATCCCGTGTTCATGATATAATAGTTGGTTCTACACCTAATCTTTCATAGAAACCGATTTTACAGTTGATATGATGGAAATGAAATAAGATTCAAGTTAATTTTGCCCAACTCAAATATAATGCTGGTGAGAAATAGAAAGAATCCGTTTTAACTCGATAAAGCTCCGAGTGACAAATATTGTAATACCCTAAATCACATTTGTTAGGCCTGAAGCTCGATGCTGCTGGCAGCCAGTTGCTACAAGACAGTTCATCGACCACGATAGCATAGACTGCAGCCATAAGTATGGCAATGCCTAGGGAAAATGGTTAAAAGAACCGGCTCCAACTGTACGAGCATATTTATGCACCTTGTATCCAGTGCTACAAGTCCACAGCGCTTGATCTAAATTCTAACACACGCCATATGCTATATTTAGTTGGGCAATCTGAGCACCCAGCGTAAATGCTTTGGTGACCCATATATAGTCGCTGCAATGTGTAAAGATTTAGCCGGCATTGGAGGTGATATCCCTCGAGCCGGATACCATTCACGAAAGTAGCAATGAAGTGACGATTCTGAGCGATATTGATTGCCCTTGCAGTCTGAACAAACCATTTCAGGTATTTGGACTTATTTATTGTGCTTCCATATCTAAATCGAATGGCTGTATCAGGCATCGGTGGGTAGGGACACCAAGCGTAGATAGGGTTTAACCTCTCTGTGGCCCGGGAACTCTTTCTCTGCCTCCTCCTTACTCAAGCTGACATGAGCCAGTACATCCTTACCCGGGGTCCAATTGGCTGGTGTAACGATCTTCTTTCTGTCACTAAGCTGAAGGGAGTCTATGACTCTAAGGATTTCATGGAAGTTACGACCACAGCTGGCGGGGTAAGTGATTATTAGACGAATCTTCTTTGTCGGATCGATAACGAACACACTACGAACAGTAAACGGGATACCGTCTACTACGTTAGTAGGATCATGCTCCTCGGAATCCAACATACCGTAGAGACCAGCGATCCTGCGGTCTGGATCTGCGATAATGGGGAACTGAACGTCAACATTACCGATCTCGTTAACGTCTTCGATCCATTTGTTGTGGCTCTCCAAGTCACTGACTGCCAAGTCGATAGCTTTCACCCCACGCCTCTCGAACTCACCTGAGAGCCGGGCTACCTCACTAAGCTCAGTGGTACATACCGGTGTGAAATCGCAGGGATGAGAGAAAAAGACAGCCCAGGAGTCGCCAATCCATTTGTGAAAGGATATAGGACCTTTGGTGGACATAGCTTCGAAATCCGGGGCAATGTTACCAAGACGGAGAGCTGACATGACGACAATGTGAGGTAGGTTTGGTGGATTGGGAGAAAGGGAAACCCCGGCAGGACAATTGAATCTACCAACTATGTTACAATATCGTATTTATAGCTGGGCAGCAGGTTGTAAAATCACGCAATACTTTGGCGAGGATGAATAGAATGGCCGCATAATGCACCGAAGCCTGATATGCCGTTTATATTTCTTGGGGAAACATATTGCCGGAAGATCTCTGCGCGAAAGCTTATGACAACGGTGCGCTCAGGGAGCCATGCATGGAAAAACAATCCGCCTTGCAAATACGAGTACCATAATCTTCGCCATTGGGCCCCAATGACAGCTTTCCAAGCATTAAAAGGAACCGAGATCCCTTCATTTAGCTCTCGTATCATCAACTGAGGATGCTGACAGTACGGGCAGTATTTGCTCACCTATGCAGCGCTTTCTGCGTCTATCCCAGCTTGATAGACTGGATGGCTACGACGTATCTGCCGGAAGTGTCTTCACGATGTTCCCCAAATGAAGGCTGCTATCTGTTGAAGGTAACGTTTGCCGTAGTGTAGATGAAACTGACAGCCAGATTTTCTAGGAGCCATCTGGGGAGCATCTGCTGTCCAGGAAGCGGGGGTTACGCCCTATTCAAAATAGCCAGAGATTTAATAATTTGAAGATAACACCAAGTACCCGGCAATCTCGTTTGTGACAGTCCCCAAAGGATTGGGTTAATACCCCTTGAATTTACGCATTTTTCATTGTTTTGGACAGGAATAGACTTAGATGGAAAAGTCGGTTTGATCAATTTCGAGCCACGGTATTGTGACATTTAGGGTGCAAGTATGCGTCATATACTCTCAACACTACCAGGCTGGTTCAAGTCTGCTTGTATGTAGTGAATGGGTATTTATTTGACATATAAGTGACTTGGAGATTGACCGACTAATTTTCACCTCATGACATGCAAAGATTCTCTGCAGAAGCAGGCTATTGAATATGTTACCTCAAAAGCCCAAAGTGGCTTGCCCATGGACCGAAATCTCCGTATAACCGCGCATTTCCACCCAGACACGCTTTACGAAGGCCGTCTTTTGATTGAAGAGTTGGCCGATAGTGGTGAGTACCGCTCCCAATTTGAAACTGGGACAAGTAACGGCGGTTTGACCGCCACAGTCGGTGGCGAGAGATGGCAATGGGAAAGCCGCATTTTTGGAGGCGTGTACGATTCTGCCCCTGCCTCAGAACGCCCAAAATATGGCTCGTTAAACTTCAGAAAACGCGATCTGGGGGGTTCTCCTCGTTTTGGCTCGGCCTTCTTCCGACTCAAAGAAGAGACCCTTGACCGAGCGACCTTTTGTTACCCAGACAGTTATTTTTGCCCTGAGCATTTTTCCGTAGCCCAAAGTATGTATTTAATTGATGTCGCAAACGCGGATCAGAAGGATATCCTTGACGACTATATTGAAACACAAATTCATGGCACCCTGTCGATCGCTAAGGATGTCGAGGCGCTTGTACTCGACCCCTGCTATAAAAATTCAAGAGTGGAAGAGGCAGCAAACCGATTACCATGCAAGATTGAGTGGCATTCTGGTTTTGTTTTGTCGTCCCAGGTGATGGAGGAACAGTGGGACTACCGTGGAGAAGAGTATGTACGACTTGGCCTAACATTAATGAAAGACGGGATATTGACTGCAAAGGAGATTGGAGATGCTGCAGCCACTGGGAAATATAGCCAGCAAGATTTGAAAAAAGTATGGCATTATGTTGCCCGATGGGGCGGAAATTATTCCAGTGACTGGGATATCCAGGCGTGAGGACATAGCCTTCTGAGACACTTGATACCACTCAAAATCCATGCTGCATAGTGAAGCTCTTGTAGGAACATCGAAGTGTTGGGCTATTTAAGATACTCTTATTTATACGATTAATATCATTATTTTGATTGTTATCCGACAACTCTGCTCCCCTGTAGGTAGTAATTCATGCTGTAAAATGGGCATGATGGGGTATTTTATTGCTTTGCAATGCCGCTTTGTGGTGTTCATTGGCACTGTTGGCTTTAGGAAAGCAAGAAGGTACCAAATGCAACCACTTGTCTACATTACCTCTTAGTGCGTGCCTGTTCTCTAAATTGACTTGGTAATGATGGTTTTGAGCTCATGCATCAGGGTAGGGCTAGTGAATATGACTTTAGGCCTCTTTAATTAGACTAAATGCTGCTGCCAAGTTGTTGCTCCTGTGGTTCTATTGTGCAAGAATAGATCTGTGGTAGAAAACTCAAACTTTGATTTTTTACTAGCTGGACTGTATTTAGGGGGAGCCTTCAGAATTTTCAATAGACCCTAAGCTTCACATATACCACATATTTTGCAAGGCACTATCATAATGTTAAAATCCTCATTCAACTCATTGCGCCTACAAGTGAGCACTGCCATTTATTGGAACTGCAAATCACTTTCTCCCAATTCAATCCTCTGGCCATGATATCCGAAAGTTGCAAGCTCAATGGTTTCCACTGGTTCCCGTATGACATTGATCAATAGCTTCTGCTAGGATATAGGAGGCTATGCCATATTGAAGGTACACATCAGTTTGAAAAATGATGCTGATGGACCATTACGCACCATACACTTGCAGGGCAAAAGCAAAATTTTTCATTTACTCAGCATTTTTTGATGTGATGTACAGTTATAAGGAGATATCGTGAGGAAGGCCGCTGGAGGCTGTGTGTACGTCTTGGTGGCTTGAGGACTAGTTTGAAATTTTTGGCAACTCCAGGACTCGCAAAGAATTGGTGAATTTCCTGCGAACTTCTTCCGATAATATTCAATCCCAATAATCTCCAAAGTGGAAAGCTCAGTTTTATGAAAAGTTTAGGTGCTGAGCTAGCTAATTTCTTTTGGATTGGTGTAGAGTAGTGATCTATATTTCTGCGGCTTTTGCTTTCATTATTCAACGATTGAGTTGTCTTTGCTGCCTATTGAACCATGTAATGGAGCGAGTGGCCAGAAGTCAAACTAGATGTGATCCATAATCTTCCCAGAATGTATCCTGCATCTGAATCTCAATTAATGACTGCCTTTGCTCATGCAGTATGATGGGAGCATTTAGGGGACGATATCCCCCCAGCAGCTATCAGATTCCATTTGTACCGCTTGACACAATCTTCAGTCAGAAATCTATATTAGCGTTTCATGGTGTGGCAAATCATTCTCTTTTCAAAATCATTGTTTCAGTCGGCACCTGATACTTGTGTCTTGTTTCAAGCGTCAAATGGTGCCTCCTAAAGCAGCCACGATTGCATGCCGAGAAATTTAATGAGATGGCGAGGAGCGACTGGAGTCCTATTTGCTGGCAGACTAGGCACCAAGAAATGCATACCGAGATTTTTAAAATCAGCTGCGACCTCAATTCGTTGCCAGTACCAAGTGGTGGGTGTAACTTTGATTTGTTGGATTGATAGAATTAACTTGAATCAGTTTGGTCGTGGAATAAAACCTAGTGCAGCATGTTCCAATCCTAAAAGTATCCTTTGATAGAGACCTCGTTCAGAGTCCAGAGTAGTTGATCTGCAAAGTAAGGGCATCGGGTCATTGGCTCTCTATACAGCACTGGTGCCAGCACCAGGAATACTCATCAAGCAATGGTAGAAGTGTGAGGAGAATGCGATCTAGATGTCCCCTTTCGCTTTGTTCTAGCGCCCAGACTTGATGATTACTGGAGACCGTATGGGATGAGGTGCTTTTGGATGGTAATCATGTACAACACGATCTATCAGGAATCTGGATTTAGTCGATACGGCAGCCTTTTATTCAGGGATTTTATACGCAAGGCGATGATTTATCCCAGAAAGCTGTATATACGTGTATCTACACCGTTGCTCGTTCAATATGGAGGATCCTTCCGTTTCGTATTCACCCCCCTTGAGGAGTGGAATCAATCAGCATCAAAAACGTGAAAGCCATGCCCAGAGGCAATAGCGTTCGACCGAAATTCACAGTACCCTTGCAGGAGCTTTCGTGATGGAACTTGATTGGGGTATTTATGTCTCAGGAATGGCCATTATTGAAGGGGTCGTTCCAGCTAATGATGACCACTAACATTGTAGGTCATGTGCGTGACAATACCTCTTTGCCAAGTCGCACTCCATTCCTATCACATCCACATCATGCGATGATCCGTAACTTTCTCTGGCTCATTTCCGCCCAATCTTCATGACTCTTCTGTGGTGGATCAAAAACCTCGCTTCCTGCAAATCCCTCGCCATTCCGATGACACGCATGCATCCAGCCAATTCGGACGTCATCGATTATACAGAGCTCATGGTGCTGCGCGCTTCCGTGCTAAGGAAGTTATCCATCATTCCCCCATCTGCAATATTGATACAGGGCTTAGGAGATTATAGGGCTTATCATAATGGTGCACTATGTGTTAATGGGTGACCATTTTGCAGAGAATCACCTGGAGAGCTATACAGTAATCTCCATCTGCTCACTGATGGACCATCAATGTTAGGAAACTCAAACCACTGCTCATTTATTTCAGGGGCCAAGCAGTAAGACATGTTAGATAACCACTTTTACGTAATAAACTAAATCGGCCATTTACGATGTGGCCAGATTAGCTACTTCTTTGAATGATCTTTGGGAATTGGATTTCCTTTTATCTTTTAGATCCAATCCACTTTGATCAAGATTTGTTTTAGGCACTGATTGAATTTCCAATTATATCTTACCAGACTTCGCCGCTAAACGACCTTCAAATCCCCCTCAACACCACTAGTTCTTGAACTCTGGTGGGAAATGAACAACCAAGAAGAGCATAGAAATCTTCAGAATGACAAACCATCAAATACTATCCTTACAATAGACGAAAACTCGCATATTGTATTCGAATCCGCCACCGACATTCCTACTACAGTAGACGACCTGCTGCCGAATGCTGAGGAGGATGTTTGCTTTCCAACAGACAATCCAAGTCAGAATAACGAGGAGATTGATGTAAAGGCTCTGCAAGAGTTTTTGTCTCGTGGGAGATTTGAACCACACCAGCGCAAGCTCTCAACTGGAAGAAAGCGGAGCATTTCAGACTATTCCCTGGTATGTATATTCTTGCCTGTATGTTGACTCACCACTCTAAGTCCGAATCCTCCTTTCAGTACAATGAAGAGCCGCGTTTCACTTTCTACTCCTCTAAAGCAGGAGTCATTAAAGGCTTCAATATGACCGATATTGCCACAGAGAAGTCGTCTACGGAAGATTTGATATGTTCAGGTGGTTTCTGGCTAGATATCCTTGCGCCTAGCGACAGTGAACTCAAATGGCTCAGCAAGGTAACCTAAGAAGGCGCATATCCGTTGGCATCGAGTATTGACATCTTTTAGGTATTTCGGATTCATCCTTTAACCACGGAAGATATCCAAGCTGAAGAGACTCGAGAAAAGTGCGAATCTTTCAAGAACTATTATTTCGTAAATTTCCAGACCTTTGATATGTTCGAACAATTCAACGTGGCAGAAGCATACGTAGAGAACGCCGTTAGTTTGTTCAACATAGTTCGCAAAGATTCCATTATATCGGTTGGTAACAAGTAGTGATCCGATTGGCCACTGAAGAGATGTTATTAATCTTCGGATGTAGTTTCATTACCGACCAACTCCACATCTGCAGAATGTACTCGACCGTATTGACCATTTGAGGGATTACATCCAAGTCACCCCAGGTAATATGAAGTTATCGAACAGCCCCATCCACGCAGCTAACATGTCTGGACTAGACTGGATTAACTACGCATTAATGGACTCTGTTGTGGACGCCTTCATACCTCTGGTTGAGAACTTAGAAATGGAATCGGACTCTATTGACGAGTTGGTGTTTATCTTAAAGGAGTCCGAACAGTCAGATTTATTACGCCGTATTGGGAATGCTCGGAAAGCAATATCTGGCGTTTTGCGTCTTCTGAAGCCGAAGGGAGATTGTGTCAAAGGTGTTATCAAGCGAACCGGTAACCATCTTCAGGAACACAGTAAACCTGCTGACGAGATGAGCTTGTACTTGGGAGATGTTCAAGGTTAGTACTGGTATGAAGTTGAGGTTGCCCACCCCAACACTCAGAGTATTTCTTTAAGATCACATCCTTACCATGGTTCAGAATGCGTCGCACTACGAGAAGATCCTGTCTAGGGCCCACTCAAACTACCTGACCCAAATCTCCATTGAAATCACGCAGTCGAGCAACCGTACAAATGACGTCGTTGCCAAGCTAACCGCCATCGCATCAGTCATCGTTCCTATGAATATTATCACTGGACTGTGGGGAATGAATGTTCATGTCCCTGGGCAGGATACTGAAAACCTAGCTTGGTTTTATGGGCTAGTTGGGTTCCTTGTTCTTACATTCATTTGTGGAGTCACCATCATGGTGAAGCACAGGATCATGTAAAGATCCCAGATTGCTTCCAACGACGACCACGTCTTGAATCGGCATTTTGTAGCCTCTGGATTCATCCGAACGCACCTCTGTAAATTTCTAGCAACAGTGTGAACACGAAGCAACCGGCTTGTTGAGAGCATATATAGTTTAGTTGATCTCAATCTTGGACTGCACCGCACCACTCAACTATAATAAATCACCAAGGTCTATTTTGTATACTTGACCCACAATCCGATGAACTCTATTCCAGAACATGGTTAGTGGCAACAAGCAAGGTGTGAACTTGGGTCCGCCGAAAAACGTCAATTCTATCATACATTTGCGACGCCACATTATGCATTTCATTGTATTCTTTGAAAAACGATAGATACGAGCCTATGATTGGCTCTTTGGGGACTCGTCAATTTTCGGTCCATATATACTGCTGTTGATACAGAGTTACGTTCAATACTGAGTCAGTGAAGTGCCACGATATCTTAGGAAATGACTTTCTTCAAACTACCTAGTCTGCAACGCCTGGAAGGTAAACAGATTGTTCTTGCTTCTGGTTCCCCCAGGCGCAAAGAAATTCTGTCAAAATTGGTTTGTACCCAACCATCTCAAGGAGCGCCTGAACCTGGTTTAACTAATTGTCTGCAGGGTCTAGAATTTCAGGTTGTACCAAGTACTTTTCCAGAAACCCTAGATAAAAGTACTTTCTCGCACGCCAAGGATTATGTGACCGAGACCGCGAAGCAAAAGACATTAGAGGTTTTCGAGCGTCTACAATCGGTACCATCCTCTGACACTTTTCCTCCTTCAACTCCTGTGAATAACCTCAGCTTTTCTGGGTGCCATAGAGCCAAGCCCAACCTCCCGCCTTGGTGATCGGTGCAGATACTATTGTAGTGCTCGGGGAAGAAATTTTGGAAAAGCCCAGATCAGTCGAGCATGCAGTTGAGATACTGACTCGTTTGAACGGAAAATCCCATTACGTTTACACTGCGGTGTGCTTTGCTCTGCCCCATTCAACACAACCAGAAATCTTGACCTTTTGTGAGGAAACAGAGGTTGTTTTTGCCAACTCTTCTCCCGAGCTTATCCAAGCATATGTTGACAGTGGAGAGCCTATGTATGTTACCATCGCAGTACTTGGCCTTTATCGGCAAACTACTAACCACGTTATGGTTCGAATTGCTCCAGGGATAAAGCTGGTGGCTACGGCTATCAGGGTTTAGCATCCTTCTTGGTTTCAAAAATCAATGGAGATTACTACAATGTGGTACGTCCTCACCCACTCCCAGTTATTCCATCGCATAAGACTTACCAAATTATATTGCTTCGCCAGGTTGGCTTTCCAGCCCAGAAATTTTTCGAAAAACTGAACGAGTTGCTTGAAAATAACCTAATCTAGTAGTAGAATTTATGCGGCGTGTGATTGGGATCTTTGAGTGTGCGCAAGTCTTTACCCATAGACAGATTAACCCGTCAGTGTTACATAATGCTTATCCAAATAAACCGTGAATGCGTAACTTGTTCGAACAAGCATGCGGTCCATTTGAAAAAGATGTTCAGCACAACAGCCTACCTTGTCTGCTCTGGGAGTTGATTTCTGACTAATCCATTACCTGCACTAATTAGCGCCTACTCCATACACAACTGGTACATAAAAGGACATAAGGGCATTTCGTGATTAACCGCTGCCGATCCACTTATGGGATATTGCAACGTAGTAAGCCACACTCAGATTGGCATTGTTCTAGGGGCATCTTTGCTTGATGGAGTTGCTAGATATATCTGACATGTGACCCTTCTACTCCATCTTGAAATTCGAATGAAACACAGATTTACCTGCAAAAAGAGGACAAGTAGGTGAATGATGATCAGTAGGACCCCTTGCCAGACATACCCAGCTATTGGCAGCACTTTATGCTATAGATGAAGGCTTCGATTTAGACGTTCAGCCGAGCTTACTGCCCCCACCATTTCTGAAAAGCACGTTGTTACTTTCATCGGGCATATAACTAATGGGCAACACTGGACGAAACAGATACAGCCACATCATACTTTTGGGTGGGCTTGCCATCCCAAAGAATGGGGTATGTGATGGCTGCTTAATCCCAATGCAAAACCCTTTGTATTACCCTGAATCTTTCGAACTGGATGCATATGCTTGTAACCAAGTAGTGATTTGATGACCGACATCCTTCCAACCTGACACAGGTAGCACTTTATTGCTTCAAAATACCACCCTTAAGAGTCAATCAGTGCTGCAGCCAAGCGATAACCAATCCGGGTACATGGATGTCGGCTTGCCATCATGTCCAGGGTGATTGCTGTGCTAGATTGAGTAAGCTCTAAGCCACACATGATCTACCACTTACTCATACATGGGGCAATCGGTTTGTCAGGTTTCAGCATTAGTCGGGGAGAGGTGAACCGGAATACTATTTTAGTTGGACTCAAAAGATCCAGACTTTGGAGTGATTCACTTCGGTTCCGGACATCTGAATGCTACTGGATGTTGTGGCTGCTGCATTCGCGAGTCTAATCTGATAGAACGATAAAAGAGTAGTGAGTAGCAAGAGAGATACTAGACACAAGTGTGATAATGGAATTTCGCATTGAACATCCAGAGAGATACTATCAAACCTCAGAGGAATCCACGTCGTCAGACCTTAATCAGCTCGGTGATCTTCCCTCACCCAACAGTAGTAGGGGCTTGAGGCAGCCCAAGCACAAGAAATCAATTCCAGTAACTGACTGTGTACACTCGCGACCAACAAAGAAAAACCCAGCTGAGATTGAGCAATATATTGAAGATCAATTCTTAAAGACTAGCTACAACTAACGCTACATTATGTTGCAAAACGAATGTACAAAGTGTCACAATAAACATGCGTAACATATCATTTGTGTGTAGGACCCACCTCCTCTATCTCCCTGTAGATCTTTCCTATCGCAAAATCCCCCGAGGAGCAAACGTGGTGTTTTGCAGAACAGGCTCCACCGAACGTAAGGTTACAAAGTGTGATGAAGACCGGCACTTTGAAATACCAATATGGCAGCTGGCATATGAGAATGTGCACCCATTTTGATTCATCCTTGTATGCGAGTTGATACTATTGATAACAATGATTTGATGTACTGGAGGTAATCTATTGACGTATAGAAAACCTCCGCCACCATGAATATGGAGCTTCATTCATGTTGCACTCCAAGATTGTAAATATAGATATGTATCAGAAATAAGCCATCATTATGGATTTTTATTATAATTGACAACTACCATAGCAGCATACGCAGCAACGGGAATTCTGCACAATTAGGTTGCCAGCTCGTTCATTGGTCTCGAAGCCTAGACTCTCAAATCCAGACTAACACTTGGATGAGAGTAGTAGAATTTTCTCTGCCTAGGAGTTGTGACAGGAAACGTACCTACCTACCGGGCGCGATATCATATCCGACATGTTAACAAAAATACCTTTTCCTGCAGTAATCTCCAATCTACACAGATGATGAGGAACTGTAGGTGATCCCGGTGTTGATGCTTTGGCAGAATGAATGTTTAGGATAAGCGTGATCCACAAGACCTTAATGACCAACCATGACAAAGGTACTCTTAATTGTATAGAGTATATGCTACCTGGGTCAAGCCATAGGATATCTCTGCTAGCTGAATAACAATCATCGATCATCCAAATACCGACTACGATACTGTAGGGAAAAAAAGCCCCGGAGCATAATAAAACGGTACCCAAAATTTAGCTCATTAACAATGGATGGGCCAAGAAGTGGCCACAGAAGCCAGTGCCAAGGTGGAGCTGTTAAGAGATAAGTGATGCAATAGTGGTGCTTTATTTATCTTTAATTTAATCATATTGGCATAAATAACGAAACCGGACTAAGCTACAAATTGCAACTAACATTTCCACACGATTGGCTCAAGCTACCACTCACATGTGGTCGAGCATAATTTCCGAGGCTTCTAGGATGGGAATGGCTTTAAAGAGAATTCAATTTTATCTTCCACTGATTAGATAATGAATTTAAATACAACAAAAAATACCGAGCAAAATTTCCTATTTTCGAATACCATTGGCATGGCATGGGATGGAATGAAGATTTACTATACAAGAAGGAAGGCAACAAGCTCCTAGAGTATAGTTAATTACATGCATCTTCAAACACATCCAATGGCAGACCAACTCGCTCGCGACGTCTTCTCTCGTTACGTGCCTTATCTTTCAACTGAATTTGGTTGCGTCGACGTAAGCGTTGATCGATAACTCCTTGTTCACCGAAGTGGCTTAATATGGTGGACCAAGCAGTACCAAACATACGCATTCCTTCGTAGAGAGCATCAAGCTCCTCCTGAGACCATGGGGCCTTGCCTTTAGCCTTTCGTCTCTGAACAGGGTTTGGATACTCCCGCTCATGTCGAATATCTCTTTCACCCGCATAAACTTCTGGAAGCTTAGCAGCAGATGTTATAGAAGCGGAAGTTTGGTCATTCAGCTTCCTTTTCTTATCACCCATATCGTTTGGTACAGCCCCTTCAATTGGCTGGCGCACTTGACTAGTACCTTGTGACTCTTCGTCAATTTCAGATGGTGGTGTACTCCAACGAACTCGAACTCCAGCATGTGGAGGTTCGTGGATATAGCGCTTTCTGAGAGATGCAAACAACCGTTCAGATACAATTCATGTATTCTAGTTGTGTATGCCTACCTTTTCTTCGAGTTTTCATCCGCAGCACCATTGCCATTACTCATCATGGACTCTACTTCGGCACGAATACGAGGAAGGGGATCTTGAATACGCGCGCTGGAAATAAGTTGTGTCAAAGCTATGTTACCAATATGAAAATCGATAGTACTAACTTGAATTCGCGGTTAGCTCTTTCAAGGCTTTGATAATAGTTAGCAAGGGCTTGATTACGTTGATCCTTCGCGTTTTGCACTTGGCTAAGAACCAATAAGGTTAATATAGGAGTCAAGCCAAAATAATATCAGAAGCTCTAACGTTGCTTCATTCTCCTGTGACTGTACTGTCTTGTCGGTAATCTCCGATTGTGAATTGCTGAGAGACTGGGATTGAGCAGAGTTGGTTACATTGTTGAAAATAGGCTCCAAAGATTGAATCTCCTTGTTGAGCTCCTCGGGAGCCATGGCTTCAAGTCCCTTGATTATACGTGCTTGAACATCAAGAGGGATACTAAATAATACCACCGTCAACTACAAGTCAGAATATCCATATCGCCAACGCTAATTTACTTTTCTTCGTCTGTGGTATCTGTGATTGATTTCTCTTGAGGTGCTGGAGAAGTGATTCCTATGTTTGTTTGCTCACTCGTGATTGTTACTTGAATGTTGGCATCCGAGACTGTTTCTACAGGTGCCTTGCTATTCTCCATAAACTAAAAATCATAAGATTTCCATTTGGAAACGGTAAAAAATATGTTATTACCTGCAGTAGCTTGGGTTCAGGCAATCGGCTGGTACTACGACTAACAAAACTACGTACAACACGTAGTAATCTAGTCCAGGGCATCTCCTTTGAGAGCTTCTCAGGTAGATATTGAGTGCACTAAACAAACGACGCGTCAACATTATGGTTTTCGATGTATAAAATAGAAGCGAAATTGGGAAACATCTTACTCTCTGGGTTCTCACTTGAATCATCTTTCGATAAAGCTCCTTCTCCTTCTCTATCCTAGAAGTATCCCCTGGAGCAGCAAATCGAATATACTCGAACAGATAATCGCCGCCTTCACCAAAGTGCTTTTCGACCAGTTCCGTGGCGCTTTCCCCGCGATATCTTCCATGTACAATAGTCTAATTGAGACACTCGACAGTTAGTCACCTAATCTCCTTGAAAAGTAAGCAACCAAACCAAATCAGAAGGCACCTACTTGCGTTTTTAAATCAATCCAAAATCTGACCAAACTCAAGTCGAAAGTGGTGTTTTGCGATAAGATACAAGGTAAATATATCTCACATATATCAACCAAAACATTGTATATACTCTCCCAATCATTATCATCTTCGAAATGAGTTTGACATAACCCGGCCATAAGAATGCGCAGAAATATACTGCTATACTTCATAGACTCTTCGGAACTTGTGACTTTACGCGAAACTTCCTGGAAATCATCCATATCATGATGGCTTAGCAGCGCTGTTGACAGAAATATGATGGTAAGTTATTTACGTCTATGATAAAAGCTAGAACAAATGGTCTTTGAATACCTTTAAGATCCTTCCAGTATTTTTGAGCCTCCACTCTATGTACCATGCTACTTTCATTTGAGGTGTCCCCGTAGAACAAAACATTGGAGATAACTTGATGCGCGAGATAGTCGGCAATTAGCCACTCTAGCTCTGTTAGGTTTTCGAATTTGTTGGGTTTCTCCACCTCAGTTCCAAGAAACAGCTCATCGATGAAGGTGTCGACCTGCTGTTCAGGAGGTTCTTCGCTTGCCAACTCTTCTGTGGGTATAGTCTCAGGGACAATGTATTCTGAATCGTCACTACTTTCAGAAGCCAATTCTGCCGCCCTGCTCTCAACCTCTTCGACAGTCTCTGTCCTCCTTCTCGAGGAACGAGTTACTGGTATTGAGGGGCCTTTTTTCACAGCTCTTTTCTTTGTTCTTGCCATTGTGGTATTCGCGTTACGAGTAGAAGTAAACAGGATAGGATTGACACCAGTATGAATAACAAGGAAATGAGGGAATTAGGGTTCAGGGTTTGGGAATGTTTTTTTTTTAGGGTTTAGGATTTTAATCAATGGTAAGGGAACAAATCACTTGAAACCAATTCAGCATTGAATATCAATTGGCTATTATAAACAAAGAATGGGATTTATTTAGTAAGAATAGACCTACAATGCCATACTAATGCTATATCCCTCCTGCTATTTGATTGGCTATTGGACGAGGACAAATGACAACGCGTAGAATCAGCTATCAAAATCGAAAATATCATTTTTCGCGTCACGGTGGCTAAATGCTAGAATCGAGATGTTGATGAGTGCATATAGTACAACAATGATGATTGATTCCTTTGATGGGTTGTATTACGCATAACTCTGACACTCCCTTTGCACAACTTCGACAATCATTTGATTTGTATGGCGACAAGTACAATATTCTTTCAGCCAGGACAAATCTGGCTTGATCAACTCCCTTTGCTCATTATTTGCGGGCTCCCCGTTCACATAAGCCAAGATCTACTGAAAGTGGACTTCATAGTTGGACGAGCATTGTTGATCAGCAACATGGCTAATTGTATGCGGTTTGTCAATGGTTGGTGAGCTTGTTGATCTGTTCCTTCTAAAGTGGCGATACCAGGCGCGATTACTTTCATGTGAAGGCTGAGGTATCACATGCCTTCCAACGGGGTTGATAACTTAAAAACACAAACGCCAGAACACATCTATTTTGAGACGACCCCAGAGGCGCATTATATAATGTGAATGCTACCATACTATCAACGTAGAAGGAGGTGTACTAGTTGATAGCTTTGAGGTGTCAAGTATTAAGGCTAGTGGGTTAAAATGCATCACATTCGCTTAGCTGTCTCCCACTTGATACCCGTATAAAGTGACTGGTGTTGGATCTTGTATCAAACACCTGATTTTGATTTGGGCGAACTTTCAGGTCAAATATCTGATGTATTGCTGGTTGAATCTGAGCAGAATGAAGTCACGTGACTAGTGCTTGATAAATTTTGTGTAGTCCTGGAGTATTTGTTGACAGTTTATTCTCAGACCGAATACACCAATAATGATTAGACTAGAGTGCGGTACCCACAGAACAAAATACCAAGAAATCTGCTAGATTCCCGTGACACTCACAAGGTAAATCAGTGTATATCTTCAATGTGCTCGAAACCGGTCAGAATTAAGGAAAATCGACATATTATCACTGGGTTTTAATATGACTTGGTTAAAATGATTGCGGGATACCAAGTCGTGTATACTATACAAATCACTTTACTACCTCCGCCTGAACTATTCTATTATCATCGGTATGAAGTCAGACTTCGCGGAATTCTGGTGTAGATGATGCTCGATTCTGGTTGTGTGGTATTGCACTCACATGGGTTAGGTTGTTTGCTGATAAGATTCCAAGCATTCGTCACACTCCAAAGGTCACAATGCCAAGGATGCGAGTTTGATTTGGATCGCTGAGTCGCATTCAGATTCAAGCTGTTATGGCAAAACAATGAGAGGGTGCATAATCGCCACTCATTGGATTGAATTTGTCCCATTTGATGTCCACACTCATTAGGTGATCCAGCTGCTAAAAATGCCTTTGTCCCAGCGGGAGTAAGGCGATGTTGCACTATATAGAAATAAATGAATCGAATGTAAATCAAGATCAGATGTGTTCTGGAATATGGTAGGCTAAAGGGATCCACTTCTGATGTCATTTACCAGCTTGGTGGCTACATCATATGATAATAGGAAGTCACGGGAGCTTGTGTCCAATTACAGCTCATTCATCATGTAGAATTGCTCAGTGTCAAAACACTGTGCTCGGGGAAATGGATTTACTCGCCAGCTGGTGTGTGCCACTGATATTACGTGGTTATATATTTTATAATCGAGGGAATCTCATACACCCAGGGTCTTGTACTAACCAGGATCTGACACATTTGGACTAAATACGGATCTTGATCAGTATCCAAGTACAGTATACTGACTGCCTTCTGAGGAGAAGCTAGACGTACCTAGGCCTGCTTGATGTTTATTTGCAGGAAATGGTGGGGAGCTCACCAACTTAAATTCAAGTACCACATGATTTGCGTTGCCTACATTTGCTATTGGTGGTCCCACCAAATCATTCGTTTACTAATCTGACGAGGAAGGCATCTGATCAGATGAGCAGCCTATGGACCAAAGTTTCACTCCGTCTCAGGCAACTCTTGAGCAGATTGGACAGTGCCGCATTGGTGATAATTTGAAATCAAACCCCTTCTTCAACATTGTTCTCTTGTTTTCTATAAATTCCAGTCTCGAGAATGTCCCTCGAAACGCAAAAGCTGTAAACATGACCAGCTGGCTTATCCACAATATTCTTGTCTCTACTCCAGTCATTCCCAAGAGATTCAACCTTGGTGAAAACGGGAATCACCTTTTAGAACATACAAAGTCTCTCCATTATCCCCTAGTTGAAGTTGGAAATACCAAAAACCCTGCGAGTTATAGTCGAACTTCCTCCGGTCGACGAAGGGGAAGCAACCCGAAGTCCAGAAAAAAATCGAATACAGGGCTCGCTGTTGCCATGTGTGGTAGCGGGTATACTGGTGCCGCAGCATACTATATATTTGATCTCTCTGAAGATTAGCCATTTAAAACAAACGCTGACGGGGTCGCTTTGATTGCTGTCACATCACCAAAAACGACCTATATGCCATTGAGGAATCCAATAACGCAGCTCCAAGAATTGCTCAGTGTTCAATCCACGGGCGTAGCAATAGAATGCCCTGAATGTTGGATTATATCTTTACAGGAAAGGGTGTCCACACGCACACTTATAAATAATCTCAGTCTAGCTTGCTTTGACTCTTCGATTGCCTATTATCAGTTCAGCCATGGGTCGATCATATATACATAGCTTCTGTATTTATACGAATAAATAACTTGTAATTACTACAGAAAAGTTTTTCAAGCTATTAGTAATTCACCGCAATGAAGTTGATGATATCAGTACACCCCTCATCTCCCCAGTAGGTTCTCAAGAGACCAATGCGGAGAGGACAGCATAGCTGTTATGATCTTGATGTATATGAATATATTCCTACTAGACGAATGTTGGAAAAATAATCATCAGTTTGAGTGACGATTCTTTGGTATTTATTCATGGTTGGTAGTTGATGACTTACATATTGAAAATGCAATGATTATGATGTACTCAATCTTGTTGTTCTGTCGCTGAATATATTAATGTCACATACTGGTAAAAGATTGATCAGTGCGCAATTGCCAGAGAGATGAGAAAAACCAATGGCAGTATGCTGAGTAAATGGAATTGTGATGACAGGATTGTTGATACAGCATTTGATTTGTATTCCTGAACTCGCGAGTATAGCAACAAATCTGGTGATCCGAACGGCAGCCCTTTCACTATGTTCTTTGTTGCTAAAGTAACAAGTCGATGCTGAACCTCGGATGGGCTTAGAACCTCTTCCGAATTGCCAAGAATCAGTGCGGCCACGCCGGCCGTGTACGGTGAAGAAAATGAAGTTCCCGAGAAACTATTATTTGCCGAGCTCGAGCCAATGAAGTCTGAGGTCACCTGTTGTCCTGGTGCAAACAGTGTGACACATCGTCCGAAATTCGAGAAGATTGCAATCTGATCATCACTGCGGGTAGCTCCGGCAGTGATTACACCACGTGCCGATGCTGGTGAAACCCCACATGCATCGATTCCTATACCTGACTCGTTCCCATTGCCAGCAGCAGCCTATTTCCCAAGATCAATAACCGTCTTTACTACATGTGCATACAAATCCAGGTATGGTTACTCACAACTACTACGATTCCTGCTTGAATCACCTCGCCTACAATATCATTCACTAACCTGCTGTAGGAGCTACCTAGCGACATGCTTTTGGAATATTATTAGTGTGCGGTTTACAGATATGTGTTTTACGATACGATACTTTATAATTGTGCGCTTATTTTCCTTTTTCTGGTGCTCTTCATACACGTACTGGAGTCCTTTGATTAGTGAGCTGGTGCTGCCTCCTCCATTGGAGTCCAGTACCTGTTTGAGTAGCGTTAGCGCCTGACATCGAATAGACCAGATATGATGATGCGACTCTACTTTGACTGCATGAAGCTTGACTTTCTTGGCAACCCCGTACTTTTTACCCCCAATGATTCCTGCCACAAAGGTTCCATGCCCATTGCCGTCGGAAGACGAACCATTCACAACTGAGGTGCCCCAGTGCGCTCGACCTTCAAAGTCCTCATGTTCTGTATAAATACCGCTAGTCAATAGGTCAGGAAATTAGTATATAATATTGATGAGTGTAGTAACATGCTATATCATACGTATCGATTATATATACATCAACTCCGGCACCGCCCGAATCAATATGAGTGTATCTCTTGTCTAATGGTAATTGACGTTGGTCCAAACGATCTAGCCCCTTTTGGAAAATATCAGCTCTCATGGAGGGGAAATAGTGGACTCAATGAAATAATCAATTTACCCAGCTGGGCGGGTTTCTCTCCACCAGGAAGGATTTGACTGTCATCTCCTCCTCAACGTAGTCAACCAAAGGATCCTTTTGAATGACACTGAGTTCCCCGCTTGAGAAGTTCCCCACCATAAAATGGAATTTGTTGGATATTGACTGAACCTCTCCTCCAAAGCTCTTTACCCAGCTTTGACCTGGAAGATTCTTGAATTTCACCAGGTGGCGTGGCATGGCATTGGATTCGATTGCAGATTCAACTACGTTTTGAGAGGCAGTTTTGGAGATGATATCTGTATCGTTGAATATAGCGGAAGTTATCCCTAATATGGTTAATAACAAGATCACTCGAAAAATATTTCCTGCTTTGAGTGGGCTCATTCTAGGTCTTCGTTTGTGAATTCGGAAAGTTCAATTGGAGTCTAGCCTCGACAATGATCAGATCACCGCTGAGCAAGAAGGAAAGAATGGTATTAGATACGGCAATATAACCAGATATTGCTCTTTATAACAAGCTCAACAGCCTAGTAGTTTTAAGGTATTGGCTGGCATAATACATTGCTTGACACTTGCTCCACGCACCAATATCATGGCTACCTCTACCTCTTAACGGTGATGTTATAGAGGAACGCTCTCCGTGCAGAAAGCTTGCAGTCACGTTTAGGAAACGGCTGGTGAAGGATGTTCCATGCACGTGGTTTGACACGATCTGACTGACCTCGCTGTCAAACTTGGCGACATCTAGATTGAGCGACAGATTTATCTCTGTGCCCAAATTAAGCTGTCACCTCGATACCGTGATGCAGGAGCACAGCAGAGCTTCTTCGGCTCAGTTGTCATAAGAGGTGCTCGTCAGGTTGTTTCGACGAAGAATGGATTGTGTCTGCTGAACTGCAGTTGGCAAGAATTCAGGGCCGAGAAGATGTGGGTATGAAATCATCTGACAAATGGTTAATGCCGTGGGGCAGCTGGGCGTAGTACTCAGCCTCGCTATAGACCAAAATTCTAGATTTAGGGCAGGGCTTGGTGTATGGGTTTAGGGAGCTGCAAGAGAGAAATGCCAGCAGCACTCTCAGGGGGTGGGGCGAATCTTGATATAGACAGGTACAGGCAGCCGGCCAACTTGGCTTTATTGACACAGGAGACAATTCAATGCTAAGCTGTTTGTTTCCTAAAATGTAGCTAGCGAATCCATATTTCATCGTATGTAACTGATTGCTGAGAAGTTCGCCCTCTGCACTCACGTCTTGATAACCAAGTGGTCTGAAGGAATCACTGTCAAATTACTGATATGCAGGTTCGATTTTGAGCTTCGGTCATGTTGCAGGATAAGCCATTCAATCACTGACCAGAGAAGATTGTTTGAAACGTATTTCCCAACTGCTCACAAGGTTCGTGGGAACTGATATCAATGTGGAAGTGTCACTTGCAGCAAATGCTTATTTCCAGCTAGATTTCGCCCAAAAGCCGTAATCAGTCATCACACTCCTGATACAAGTTGTGTTTTAGATGACTGGTGAGGACGGGAATCCCAAGTATACCCAGCGATCCATGTTGCATCTTCCAATGGCCGAGGCCAGTAATCCCATCATCACCAGATAGGGGTGATATCTCAGGTCAGATAACGAGTGAATCATAAGTTTGGTATCATAATAGCAAGATCCCCCCTATCATTGCCTGCTTAATACATCATGCAAAATAGAACCTATGCTTAGAATAATCCCATTGTCGTCACTCTGCTGAACATACGGTGGCTTCGTCCCTTGGATCGCGCTGGGGCCTCTCCACTCAGCCTATTCTATCAGCCCGTTGATTTGGAGGCTGGGCTGCGTAGCTGTGGCCGCTGATTCGGATGGGGGCATTCAATGAATGGCAGCCGTAGCCAATTTAGCCAAATTAAATCATGAATGTGCCCCAGCCGATCCCACACTACCAAGTGCCAATGTGGAAGTAATAGGAAGACCGATGGATCCAGCCAACATGATTGTTACGGATGGATGGTGAAACAACACTTTTGTTGCCGCGGGCACAGTGTCTTGAGATGAAACAAGTTCTTCTGTCCACCCTTATGAGATGTTTTGCATTCGCAAGCATCCTCGACGGCTGGAAATGCCCAGCAGAGGAGAAACCGTATCTGGAGCAGAAACGGTTTTGTGTGCTTCCATTATGACGGATTGGACTAAGCAAACAGTAACATTGAAACCAAACGCAATTAAATGAAATCTTAAATCATAATGAAGTGAGAGTACAGTTTTAGCTTGGAATATATACGCTTACTACATGATGGCATATATATCCGGTTAGTAATGAATTTATTGTATCAGGATTTTTGGGTAAAACCGCTTAAAACTTCCCTCAAACTTATACTGGCTTTGTTCCGCCAATCATCCGTAACTCTATTATTGGACAATTGATGGATTGGCCTCATAAATTGAGTCTCCTAGCCACTCAGCTTTTACCCAATCAGTTCACATAGGCCTTATTTTAGTTCAAGTAGCCCAGGTGCATTCCCATTTTTTCTTCGGGTTCTTACCTTATCCATTACTTCCTCTCCAAACGGCAGTACCTCACCACTTTTTTGATACTGCCGATATCCTTTTGTGACACTTGCAACTTGTATCCTATCCAGGGAGCACTTTCCAACATTTCCGTAGCGCCATTCTACGTCACAGTCTGACAAGTTGCGTTGAGAACATCTTTCCTTTGCACCATGAGTTCCTCTACTTTGAAGCTAGTAAGTAAAACCAAGCTATGGAGGAGCCTGACGAAGCGTGTGTTCACATTCAGCCCTCGAAGCCAATCGAGAAGCTCGAAATCGCACACTTCCGATTCTTCCTCAAACGACATCTTAGCCAACTTGCGCCAAGGAAATGACAGTGGCAAGGAGTTGCAGCTGTCTGGAATCGGTGAGAGCTCGGGGTTTTTTCCTGTTGTATATGGAAGTGTGCACTAACACCGACGCATTTTCTCTATAGACTTGATATCTTCTTTGCCGTATGAAATCTGCTTACATATCTTGACCTATGCCGATTTCCTGTTACTTGCTCGCTTAATGTTGGTTTCGAAGTTTTGGCACCAGATTGCCAGTGACTCGGAAATATGGAAGCAGCTTTACCTCAATCAGCAGTGGTATGTGAGAATTCCTCCCAATAACCCTCGTTTGGACTGGAAATACCTGTATCAACAACGTTCTACTATTGACAAGCGCTGGAAATCTGGGTCAATCGACAAACGCTTGATTGCCGGTCACTCAGACAGCGTTTACTGCCTGAAGTTCGACGGTAACAAAATTGTGACCGGTTCAAGAGACCGTTCAGTGAAGTTCTGGGACATTGACACTGGCAAATGCACTGTGAGTTTGACCGGGCATTGTCGGTCTGTATTGTGTTTGGACTACAACGATGAGATCATGGTGACAGGTTCCAGCGATACCACCATCATTGTCTGGGATATGAAAACCTTGACTTCCAAGTTCCGCATTCGAGGTCATAGCGCAGGCGTTCTCGATGTTTGTTTTGACAAGGAGCATATTGTGAGCTGTTCAAAAGACGGAACCATTCGTGTATGGAGCATACACAATGGTGAGCTGATAAAGGTCTTGCTCGGTCATCGTGGGCCCGTCAATGCGATTCAACTGCAAGACAATATTCTGGTGTCTGCTTCAGGAGATTCAGTAGTCAAGATGTGGGACATCAACACCGGAGAGTGTATTCGTGAATTTGTAGGACATACCCGTGGGCTGGCTTGCGTCCAATTTGATGGAAAAAGAGTAGTTTCTGGCTCTAATGACTACACCATCAAGGTGTGGGATGCCCAAAGTGGCCGATGCCTGCGAACTCTGACTGGGCACCGCGACCTTGTGCGCACCTTACACCTCTCTGGAAAGCATCTGGTTTCCGGCTCTTATGACCAGACCGTCAAAGTCTGGGATATACAAACGGGCAAGTGTATTCTCGACTTGCGAAACGGGCATTCTAGCTGGGTCTTCGATGTTCAATTTAGCTTAACGAAAATCATCAGGTAAGCTCGTTGTCTAGTTTATTGGTTTCGCAAGCAGATTCTAACACAGGGTCATACAGTGTTGGTCAGGACCAGAAGATCCTGGTATGGGATGTTGCCCACGGAGTAGATGTTAGCCTGCTTGAGTGAGCGCAAGCTCGATCGAAGTACACCCGAGGGAATCCCATTTGTATCTATCCACCGCATGCATGCATATCGAGCAAAAAGAAAGCCATCGAACCCTGTTAAATTTATTTTCTGCTGGATAATTTCCGTTGAGCTTGAAATCTTTCCCATTAACACACATCCAGGATTACTCCAGGGAAATATTTCATGATGCAACACATTGTAATTTTACGATAGCTTAATCGTCTCATCTCCGTCTCTTCAACTTAACTCTATATCTATGAACATAGTACTCAATCGATCCTATCGGGTGAATTGTAATATAAAGGCACTTCAATTCCACAATATGCCAACCCACATCTACATGTAGTAGTTGCCTTTTATTAAGCGGTAAATCGTATGGATAGGGACGGTGCTCATCACCAACAGATTACAATGGCAGCACCACCTTTAGTGTTGGTCGGTGTGGCTGGTTAGGGCGACTCATGTTCCGTTTTCAGGGTAATGGTACGGATCATCTCGGTACTGATGACACTGGCTTCAGGTAAGCGATCGTGGAAAAAGGCGGCGGTCTCTGTAAACCGTTTGCGATAACCATCCATGTTTCCATGGTCAATGCACTGCACCCACCCCAAAGTGGCTGAGTAAAACTATTGAAATGCAATGATTGAGACATGCTCCTTAATTTGCTAAATAAAGTTCCACACTTACGGATAGATCATGCGCACGAATATCTCTATCATACAAAGCTGCTTTGATGGCATCGTTCAAAAATTCCTGGTTTCTGAAGCAGAACTCTGTAATGCCAAGCCATAAGCGGAAGGGCGGTGTTTGGCATATCATGTGATCGTAAGGGTTGATTTTCATTTGATGCCAGCAGTCGACCTACACATGAGGTGAATGTTAATCTTGGGGTAAAGACAAAGCACTAGCAGGTTGATTAACTATAGCCAGGAGGGAGAGGTGGGAGTTCGGTTTGCGTTTCTCCTTGGGAACACTCGACAGGGAAAACCTATCGAGTACATCGTCTGAAAGCAAGATTCGTTTGGCGCTCTTCGCCTTTCCAAAAACGAATTCTCCTGCCTAAGCTCCAACGTTGGTTAAGACCATTCAATGGGTGGTTGTCCGAGGCACTTACCTCCTTGACACGGGCCGTAAATTCCTCATCTTTTTCCTGAATCATTAATTCGAATAACTGCGATACCGAGTCCGCGTATTGTTTGATTTGAGCCCGGGCGCTGGGATTCATGATTGCAAGGCCTAGATTCGCGTATCAGTCGTGTCTAACGGAGCCCGTACATCGGAACAGAGCCTACCTGCATATACATGCCACTTGCTACCGTAAATTCTCAGCGCCATGTTGACTTTGACATTCTCAATACCCCCGACAAAGGAAAGGTTCTCCCACTACATCAAGAATCCGGTTTAATCTCGCATCATACTCTGCTAGTGGCTAAAATCCCGAGTCTTACTGGAAACACGGATTTTGTTTTCCAGGCGGTCCCCATGCTACACACACAAATTTGTTAAAGGAATATCACTTGGAGTAGAGCCTTCTATCTTGACGTACCTTATGAATGCCAAATGAGTAACTGCCTGAGTGTCGGCTGTGATCCTGATGTATTGAAATTAGATCTTTGCACCATACCAGCACGAGATGTCTCAAGTGAAATACCTATCATGTTCCTCATATGTCAGATGAACTACTTGTGATTCAAAACTCTCTAGGATGCGCACAACAAGATCAAACTTCTCTTGATCACTACGATGCCTGATGATAACCTGGTTTCAACTGAATAAACATCTTCTACGGGCAACCTAATTCGTATGTATACAAACCAAGGGTTGGCCTTTGGTGTCTACTTGCGGGCCATGCATAGAATGACATGTAACAATATTGACGTCCGGCGGAAGGTGCTTTTCAAACGCCTTAATCTCAGGAGCCTTCACCGAAGTCTGATACCCACCGGTTTTAGTGAGTAGGCATTGAGAAAGTAAGAAACACGCGCTGCGTACCTGGCCGGCAACGACGGCACCAAGCTTAGTGGCTGCAGTTGAAGAGCGATAAATTCATGAGTAGCTGTTCATGTATAGATATGGTATAAACACTCACAAGGGCCATATTGACCAACAACCGAGTCTATTAATTCTGCCTCAACCGAATAAACGATGAAATCGCTTCTTCGGGACACTGCGTGGCCATCCTTGAAAACATTGAAACCCTGGCCTATGCTCAACGTAGGAAAGCCCTTATGTCAACAAACATTCCCTGCTCTGAAGACATTGTAGGAGTACCTTCCAAGTCGCTTTTCAATTGCTCATATCGCGAGGGCAGGTCACAAATGTTCACACTAGTAATCCAGAGATTAAGTAGGGATTCCCGCTGTCGAGACGAGCAAGGAAAATTGGCTGTACGTACTTCTTCCAACCGGCTTCCTTGAACTTTCGCCCATACAGACGACCCATATCACCGGCACCAATGATGCCAATCTCAATTGTACTCTTTTCGTCCAGCATCTTACACACCGTTACTGCTCTTCCAGGTAGATAAGGTATAGGTGTATGTTAGGGGGTATACGTGATTAATACGGCCAAGAAAATGTCGTCAGCCCACACACTTACCAATACTCTAGGAGGAAGTCTTGCTATGAATAGGTGCTATATCAAGATTTTCACGGCCCATATCAATCAATGATTCACTGTGAGTGTAGGTGCCGATCATGGCCTTATTGGCTGATGCAGGAGCTAGAAAAAGCTGGCATTGAAGATTCCAAACAGGCGATACTTCATTGGATGGCGTCGGCTTGTTTGCGTGCTACGAGCACCTTCCGCTTTAAGATACCCTTGACAACTAGCTACTTGCTGATCATGAGTTCCTGAGGAATTGGCCTGCAGCAATTCGAAGAGCAGGCTGCCCATTGGCGTAGTTGTTGATTGTGACAGGCTGCTCCAAGTCGTCAGCCGCACACAAATACATAAACGGTGTGTCCGAAATGGCCAACTTTATTTATTCTCGTATCGGAGATGTAAGGGTGTGGTTGAAAAAGGAACATGCACGAGGATGGAACCATCGAAGGGGATTGAAGTAGCTTTAATAGAATATCTAGAAGGGATTCACTGGATGCGCAAGAAGCTGTAACGGGGACAGCGCTACCGTCTCTGTGCCTGGTAGAGTACTTAGGCGCTCACGTTGACCTGAGGCGTCGTGTAAACAGTCGGCCCGTGGCTGATGCCAGGTAGCAGCGGTGAGGTTTCTTCGGGATTTCGCCACTGATAAAACTCCGCCAGACTTCTAACCCATGGTGTGGCCTCTTCTGCTTTGTACTCGTGTATACGGATAGTGCTCAACATTACGATCACCACCATCTGAAAGGCAGTGTAGTAGCGTACAACTATCGATGATTGGTTAACCACAATGCCACTCTGAACCCTAACGTTGATTGACTGTATTAGCACAACTCCTTACCGACGTGAATATTAGGATTCGTTACCATAATAATACAACGACTCCCACAAAATCGAGTCGAATCAAGTATCTAGCGGCCGATCCATAAAAGGCAGCCAGTAGGAGGAGAGCCAGTGTATTCTGAAACCAGTGTGGGGAGGATGGCGACGAGAGGGCAGCATAGAAGTTCAGTACCAAGATAACGCTGGTCCAAGCATGCCACAGTGAGAGCGGAAACTCTATGCAGACCTTGTTGGCCAACGAGGATGTGGTGGCAGACAACCGGTAGAAGGACGCCTGACCATAGGATACGAAGGCAGTAATAAGAACTGCAAACAGTAAAGAGAAGACAGGATGCGAGTGTTGCTATATTGCATAACCGGATAAGCCAACAGAGCAGGAAAAACAAATCTGAACCTCAAAAATACCCAAAACCAAGTCCAGGCTCCATACAAACTCAAGCTCAACACTAGGGACCACGACACTCCCTTAACGACGAACTCTTCGGCGGCTGGGAAAAACTGATACACATTGAAGAGGCCAAGCCCAAGAAAGATTGGGAAGTAAATCAACAGAACGAACGAGTCTGGAGTCAGGCGTGTTGGATTGGCAGAGTAGGTTTTGTGGGGCTCTTCACCGTCAGGAGAGAGAACCTGGTACAAAGTGGTATGGAAGAAATACAGATAGCTGATAAGGTTTAGAATTCGCAAGAACCATAGCTGTAGTCGCATGATGGGCTAAAGAAGGTGTGCACGAAATGGAGACTCAAAAGGTTACTAGTTGTCGTTGTTTAGAGAGCTATTGGTGAGGATGCGTGTGAAGGGGAGGCAATCATATAGCTGCTAGCCGTTATGGTTGTTCTGTATATCACCCATATGGCCGCTCTCATTGGTGGACATGGTGACTGTTGGTACTAGTATTTCTGATTGAGAGTCAGGGGAGATTTACAGCATGGAAGTAGGCCTTTGATAGGCTCCCTGACGAGTACAAGCAAGGGTAACTGAGTGGCATCTTGAGGTTTTCTTTATTTTTGAGGGACCAGCTCGCTTAGTTCATGTTGAAATGCTGCATATCAGAACCCCTTTGATATATGTGATGAACCACATTCACTTGCTTTGCACACCAAGCTCACGTGCCTGCCAATCTACTCATCAGGGAGAATCCGACTGCCTCTGTTTCTAACCCTTCAGTGAGAACTCCGTTGGCACTTGATTTGATCTGAAAGCCATCATCAAGTACTTTGGTCTTATGAAAACACCATTATACTACGTGGGCAATAGACAGAAAATATGTGCCTACACATCCCGTGATGTAGAATGGACAATCGTCAGCAACATCGAAATACTCAGACATGTACCTGAGCCCTTCTGGGGCAATCGGTTAGGTTCTACAACCCACCTGAAAGCGCCGCTTGTATCTTCTGCGAAATTGACGCATTTGAACGCATCCCTCGTATTCATTTCCAGTTATTTATATTGAACTCATATGGGCGGATCAACAGAAATATCGAGCCAATTTACTGTGGATTATTTGTTTGAGTGATAGGATGGCTTGGTGAAAAGAAAGATCACTATTCCTCATGCAACTACACGTTATGATCTACTTCATCCGCACTGGGTGCCCATTGATTAGCATCGTACCAGCTCTGTGCCCTCAATATCCAGTGATGGGAGACATGTGGTTTCAGCAACACTGGCCATGGGTGGACTGGCAGTCCGTTTTCGGTTGCACTTGAGAAATATCATCGATGACGGCATCTAGCCAGAAGGCGAACAATGAGCTAAAGAGTACTCCAAGCCAGTTAGGATGTCTTGGTCGTGCTAAAGTAATCTTTCACGGGTTTTGAGAATGGCCGTTGCTTCTGCAATGCAATTCTACTCTATGGCCGAGCAATCTATACATTCAGGTTCTGGTTTCCCAGGTATTAGTAATGCCCTGCTATTGGGTTGCGTGATGACTATCCTACCAGGTAATGAATGACGTTTTAAAAACTCAAGTCACACGATGAAGGATGACGCATGACTACCGAGTACTTTGAATAGACACTCTACATCAAATATAAAGCCACCCATGGCTCCATGCGGCACCTCATCAATCATGTTGCGTACTCTTGCCAAATCGACCACCAAAGTGAATTTCGCTGCCCCTTCGCTGGTGGCGCTTCGCTCAAAACACACACTTCCCGACCTTCCTTACGACTACGATGCCCTAGAGCCGATCATTAGCACCGAGATTATGCGTCTTCACCATAGTAAACATCATCAAACATATGTTAACAACCTGAATATCGCCGAAGAAAAAAACTCCGAAGCAATCAGCAAAAATGACCTTACCACCCAGATTTCCTTGCAGCCTGCATTGAAATTCAACGGTGGAGGTCACGTTAATCATAGTATTTTCTGGACCAACCTGGCCCCTCTTAAGGAGGGAGGTGGCGAACCTCCCAAGGGTGAGCTACTGGAAGCCATCAAGCGTGATTTCGGTTCTCTGGAGCAGTTTATCAAGCAGTTCAACACTCAGACTACCGCAGTGCAGGGCTCAGGCTGGGGATGGTTAGGCTACAATAAGGCTAAGAAATCTTTACAGATCCAAACTACCGCTAACCAAGACGTTCTTACTGACTTGGTCCCGCTTCTCGGTGTCGATGTATGGGAGCATGCATATTATCTTCAATACAAGAATGCTCGCCCAGATTACCTGACTGAGATTTGGAAAATAGTGAACTGGAACAATGTCACTGAGCGTTATAACAAAGCCCGCGCCTAAGCCACCATTGCCGTGCATCCTTGACGCTGTGTTGCCAACATGAAATCTATGTACATGAAGCTCCTAAATAAACCTAGCTTGAACAATTCCAACCATATGTATTCCTCATCTGGGCGAAAAATTCTGATTGATGGAGTCGAATGATACCGCACCTGATCGATAATCTCAATCGTTACTCTTATATTAGGATGTTGACTTTGATTGGCTCTCGCGGGATGTATCCCACGATGCTGTGCCAATCTGAATTCAGCGTAATTAGCAACTGGGAATCTTTTAATCCTCAACTGTTCCTTGAAGCAATATTTTACTGGTACACTTCTTGCGATGTTTTCCGGTGTTATTAAGACCTCGACAACCGCACGACACCTGATCTCTTCAGCATTCTTGAAACGCGCATGCCGTACTTTCACTACGATATCTCCACTGTCCCCTACTTTCGAGAAGGATCCCCTGCATGAGGGGGACAATTTTTTGAAGGTTCCAAACCGAGGCCTACTTCAGCTGCATGGCGATGACAGCGTGAAGTTTTTACAGGGAATTATCACAAACCATATGCCACATATCGCCACTGGTGGGGATGGGTTCTTTACCGCTTTCTTGGCACCCAATGTAAGTTATTTGACAGGATTCGATACCACAGTGTGCACAGGGATAACCGATACACGTAATTGTCTATAGGGCCGTGTTCTTTATGACGCATTCATATACCCGAAGAACCAGGGGCTCAACTTCCCCTCACCTGTGTTCCTAATTGAATGTTCCTCCGACAATACCAAAGACTTGCTGAAGCATATCAAGAAGTACATCCTTCGCTCAAAAGTGAAGGTACAGGATGTAAGTGAGGAATACAATGTTTGGAACATATGGGGACCTCAGGCCAACTCCTTTGAGATCGGCAAATCGAGCAATGTTCCGCAAGGAAGCTTGATACTTAAAGAGATTGGTGACATTAGATGCCGAGATACTAGATATCCCGGGTTGGGAAATCGGGTTGTATTGCCTGCAGATAAAGAACTCTCGTTGCCTCACAGCTTCAAGCAGCTTCCCTCCAGTGAATACACGATTCGCCGAATTCTTCACGGCGTACCAGAAGGCTCTGACTTCTTTACCGGCACATCTTTACCACTAGAGTCCAACTTTGATTATATGAATGGAATCGACTTTCGCAAAGGCTGTTACGTGGGCCAGGAGCTTACCATTCGTACGTATCACACGGGAGTCACTCGTAAACGTATCCTTCCCGTTCAAATCACCCCAGACTCGGAAGCATTATCACCCACACCTACCCAAATCAAGATTGATCGTAGCGTTCAGCTAGAATTGCCACCACCTGCTCAGGACATTGCTGTTGATGGTGCAAAGAACACAAGAAACAATGCTAAATTCTGCGGTGGCATCCATAACATCGGGTTAGCTTTGGTTCGCCTTGAAGCTTTGCAGAAACCGGATATCAAGTTGCAGATGTTGGGGAGCGACGAGAAACCCCTAAACGTGTACCCAGTGATTCCCGACTGGTGGCCGAAAAATTAACAGGCAACAACTCCCATCTCGCATCCCATTAAATCAACATTCCCATTCACTGATCATCAAAACTTGAGAGCCTTCCTAGTTTCATAGTTGGCACAAGTCAATGTATATTTCATAAATTTGTATTGCAGTTTAATAAATACCTGATACAAGTTTGGCTTCACATTCTACTGGGGATTGTTTGAATCGTTGGCAGATATCCAGCGGTTGCCACTCCATATCGCCATGAATCATCTGGCAGACAGTTTTGCGTACCACCACAAGAGTTTACAGCTTTAAAGTTTGTGTATTCATGGAAGCTGTCAAGGGGCTTTAGCTTACCGAAAACCATCGCCAGCTCTGGCTAGAGGTTACGGAAATCACCAGGCATCTGGAGAATCCCAACGTTTATTCAAAGTCATCTTCCATTAATTTGATCAGGAAATTAATGATTGATTACTGACCAAAGATGAGGAGATCAATACCTCATGCTTGAGACAATTCTCTAGTTGAGTTCTTGGAGTTCATCTCGTGGTCCATCATGATTGATAGTTGCTTTAATAAACATTCTACCGGATTCCTTTTTTCTGGATTATTAACATAGACCTGCATGGTGTTACGCAAGGTGGTGCCACGCAATGGCATGCCCTAATTAGGTAGAAGCACTAGAGGGGAGGCGTATACCATTTCAACCGTATTGCCGTACCAATAGCTCCATCACAAGTTGTATTAATAATTCAGCTAGGCTAGTGCTGTTGAATTACAAAGCGCAGGAATAGTGTAGAAGCAATCCAGTGTCCAATCAACTCGTACTGTATGAAGATAGAGTATGTGCAACCATGGAATCGAGTACAAATGCTTATCAATTTTGTATATAACCTTAACCAAGGCGCATTATCGCATCATCAGCACACTCTCAAGTCTAAAATATCTTCATCCATGCCCGCCGAATACCGCATCCTGTACTTTCCCATCAGGTAAGAAGTCGTCTCGACTAGCCAAGACTCACTGTTATCGTGCTTTATGCTGACCAGATCCTCTGTTCGATAGAGGTCTGGCTGAAGAGCTCCGCCTTTTCCTTGAAGAAAAGAACATCTCATACACTGATGAGACTTTCGAGGACTGGGCCACCCTCAAACCTACCTTGGCACCCCTCCATCAGTTACCTATTGTATGGAATGGGGATATCAAGATGTCTCAGAGCAAGGCTATCTTGAGATACATGGCCAACAAGCATGGTAGGTGGTCGATGTGCTCTGTGAAGTATGCCCTTCTCTCTTTGCTGAGCATGATCTGTGATAGGTGCCAATGGGAAGAATGCGAGAGAAGCTCTTCAGGCTGATATCGTTGCCGAAGCCACCGTAAGTATATCTGAGTGTTTGGTGTTTCGCTGATTGCTAGGCAGCGTTCTGATCTAATATTCTCGAACCACATCACTAGAATGACTGGCGCCGCAAGTATACTGCACTTTGCTACAACCCCGAATTTGTAAGTACACTCGTCTTGCCTTGGAGCGCCCAGACTGTTCTCTGGAGCGGTGCGCTAACCAAATGCCTTAGGATAACCTCAAGACCGCATACATCGAGGAGACCATCCCCTTCTACCTGAAGGCATTTGAGTATTACTTGGAGGAGAATGGCAACACTGGCTACTTCGCTGGCAGTGACTTCACCTATGCTGATGTCTGTGTGTTTGACAACATCGACAACAATCTACTTGTGAATGCTAGTACTTTGACCAAGGAGCAATACCCCAAACTGCACAAGTTCTACCATGACTTCAAGAGCCGTCCACGCATAGCTGCTTACTTGGAGAGTGAAAGAAGACCCAAATATATTAATGGACAAACTGCCCGTCTTGGCGGCTATAAGAATGATGCCTAATTATCGTAGTAATACTGATTTCGGAATATAAGTTCTAATAAACAACGGCTTGATAAATTCAAATGGCAACTAGTAGGTGATCCATTGGTTGCTTGAACTCTAAATGTAGTTTTCGGAGCTGTCGGAGGCATTGGTATTCGATTATATGGAGCTTTCGCAAGTTTTCGAACTCTTGAAATTGGAAGTACCGTTTTTTGGGTATAACTAAAAAAGCAACATCACTTGTGTGATTAGATGGGGCACTAACCAAACCTTTATTGTATACTTGATACACAATAACAATGAGAACCTCCACGTCTTTCAAGGTGAATTGTTTTGGTACCTTGTTTACCATATAATTTCACAGTTCTATCAGTACAAACCTTAAAGCGTTACGTCAAGTGATGCCATGCTTATATTCCTTGCTGCGGATGAGAGCACAGCCTTCGTAATGAATTATATTTCGTATGGTGGTACTACTAATAGCTCCTATATCTACTACGGAATGAGGTGGTATGCTGATCATTCACTTGGTGCGACGTTGTGCTCTGATCATGAATGCTTCGCAATTACGAATAAAACCTCGACCAAGGCACATTATCGTATCATCAGCACATTCTCAAGTCTGAAATATCTTCATCCATGCCCGCCGAATACCGCATCCTGTACTTTCCCATCAGGTAAGAAGTCGTCTCGACTAGCCACGGATCAGCGTTGTCGTGCTTTATGCTGACCAGATCCTCTGTTTTGTAGAGGTTTTGCTGAAGAGCTCCGCCTTTTCCTTGAAGAAAAGAACATCTCATACACTGATGAGACTTTCGACGATTGGATGGCTGTGAAGCCTTCCCTGGTGCCCCTCCACCAAGTCCCAATTGCTTGGCATGGGGATATCAAGATGTCTCAGAGCAAGGCTATCTTGAGATACATGGCCAACAAGCATGGTAGGTGGTCGATGTGCTCTGTGAAGTATGCCCTTCTCTCTTTGCTGAGCATGATCTGTGATAGGTGCCAATGGGAAGAATGCGAGAGAAGCTCTTCAGGCTGATATCGTTGCCGAAGCCACCGTAAGTATATCTGAGTGTTTGGTGTTTCGCTGATTGCTAGGCAGCGTTCTGATCTAATATTCTCGAACCACATCACTAGAATGACTGGCGCCGCAAGTATGCTGTACTTTGCTACAACCCCGAATTTGTAAGTACACTCGTCTTGCCTTGGAGCGCCCAGACTGTTCTCTGGAGCGGTGCGCTAACCAAATGCCTTAGGATAACCTCAAGACCGCATACATCGAGGAGACCATCCCCTTCTACCTGAAGGCATTTGAGTATTACTTGGAGGAGAATGGCAACACTGGCTACTTCGCTGGCAGTGACTTCACCTATGCTGATGTCTGTGTGTTTGACAACATCGACAACAATCTACAAGCGGATCCCAATGCTTTGGACAAAGAGCAATACCCTAAGCTACACAAGTTCTACCATGACTTCAAGAGCCGTCCACGCATAGCTGCTTACTTGGAGAGTGAAAGAAGACCCAAATACATTTATTGGCAAGGCGCTCATATTAGTGCTTATAAGAACGATGCTTAATTAATCCAATACCAATATTAGTATATGGTAAATTCTGAAAGCGTTCAAAATAAATCCATATACTCAATCGAAGTTGTCACAATGAGATTGGGTATTCCAGCAATTTCGTATTCCTCAGTTCCTTACGGTGTTTACGGTTTGTCCGAAATGTTAGGGAATGGCAGGAAATGAAAGGATTCAACACATAATTTGTACAAACCTGGTAGGGCTGACCGAGATGGGTCATTAACTTGATTATCAGTATTGGTCAGGAGTAAGTAAAACCCGCAATCTCTTGCATCGCCTTCAACACAACCAATGATCCACAATACTAGCCTACATGGTGCTTTTATACAATAGGATCCGTAGGTTGATATTTGATACTGTAATATAGATTTATACTTGTTGAGACGAAAGCTCTTGCTACTGGCAAGGAAGCAACTTAGCCTTTGTATCTTGTGCTGTGAATAGATTCCCAAAGTTAATAAATTGCTAGGCGACAGACATATCAATTGCAGGGACATGTTTTTTAATTTCAGTACATTAATTTTTAAGCACCAAGAACTTTTCTCATGATGTGGATGTTGGGTGATTGTTGTCCAATTTAAGTCATTCATTTGTATTGTACATTGCAAATATTCAGTGAGTTCAACATGGATAGAGGTTATATAGATGCAGCACCGCCCACTATGAAAAAAGCGGAAGTCAAAAGCAACATTCAATTCATAATATTCGATTTACTACATTGTGGTGTATTAGTGCTTTAGCCGAGCAGATATACTTGCCTTAGAGTCTTCTATCATAGAACTCGCGAACAGACAACTCTGATGGCAAATACTCTTGGCTACAAGCTCCGTTATGGTCTAAGATACTTGATTAATGAAAGAACCGACGGCACAGAATCCGAGACAAGGCTTACCAGGAGGATATAGATACTCCTTACCATAACCTAATTCCTGTGGCAAAACACACGTCAACTTCAACCTCTGCATATTCGAGGGGTAAGTATTATTACCTTCATTAACCGTGTCGGTGCATTTCTTAGGTGGATGGGGACTGGCCAGGCATACTCGTTGTTAATCGCCTCTTTAACACGTTTGTAGGCACGATGGCTTTCAATGGTTTTAGGAGCACGAGCCATGTAGGTAACGCAGTGGGCAAGATTGATCTCGCATTCTGGCATTCCTATCACCTGGCAAGCTTGATAAGTAGAAGTGGCCTAATGCTCAGTACTGGTTAGTAACCCCTCCGAAACACATCTCTAACACGAAGGTTACCAGGCCAAGAGCTTGATTGTCAGCGAGTCCAACATCTTCAGAAGCAAAAATGATTAATCTTCGAGCAATAAATAAAGGATCCTCTCCAGCAACTAGCATTCGACCAAGCCAATATAATGCGGCGTTGTCGTTACTGTGTGGATCACAATTAAAATTAGAAACGAAATTCAAAATACTACTTCGGCGGCTTGCTTGCATACCTTCCACGCATACTTTTGATAAACGCAGAGATTGTATCGTAGTGTTGGTCCCCTTTCCGATCGTATAGAAGATGGGATTTTTTGACAATCTCTCGCATCTCATCTGGGCCAAGTTGCTGTATACCTTGGTTTGCAATGGAGTCTAAAGCACTGTCAAGCGCATTGATAGCAATCCTGGCTTAATGCGTAAAGTGAATAAGGGGTCGGATGAAGTGGTTTTCAAATGGCAAGCCTCTATTTACCATCGCCATCACAGGTCCCGGCTAAATAATCTAACGCTTTGTGGTCTATCCGAAAATCCCACATTTCGCTTCCGCTCTCTTTAAGATGTGCCCTCTTCAGCTCCACTGCATGCTCGAGCAACTTTACGACTTCCGCTCCTGCAAGCTTCTGGAATGTGAATACACGGCATCGGCTTAATAATGCCGCATTAACTTTGAACGAAGGATTCTCTGTAGTGGCACCAATCAACGTGATAAGCCCCTTTTCCACGTAAGGTAGAAATATATCCTGCTGTGCTCTATTTAATCTATGTCTAGAGGCAATTTAGTGCTCAGCTCGCTTATCGATAGGTTTCCAGACTTACATCTCGTCTAAGAAAACCAGTGTGCGCTGTTTGAGTAAAGATAGTGTGTTTTTGGCCTCTTCGAAGCATTTTCTAAATGACAGGTGTTATTTCTGCTCTTCTGTAGGTGAGGAAATGAGAACCACCTCACTTTAGATCATCCACACCATGGCTACACCCACTCATCTCACGGAACTTGAAGTTGGACTGTTTAGCAATTATCTATAGGTAGGAGGTATACTGTTAGGCGCCGGTGATCGCTGTTGAGGCTCTATCAGAAAATCAAGTAACTCACTCTAGCTAGTGAGGTTTTCCCGGTACCAGGCGGTCCCCAGAATATCATTGACCTTTGAAGTATTAAAACACGGGGTTTCGGATGCCGGTAACTACAAGTATACTTACGGGATCAGGTCATGCTTTAATAGCGGTTGAATGACTTTGAGGGTTTCCATTTGTCCTACAAACTCGTTCAACGTTGATGGACGCGACTTCTCAGCAAGTGGCAGGTTTCGCGACTTAAGTTCACTGCGGGTGGGTTGATGTTTATTTCTTTTCGTATCCACCAAAGGGGTAGGAGAGTCAAGAATGGTCTCCGACACTTTCGGATTTGTTGATGCACCCTCACTTCTGCTGGGTGTTATAGGTGTAGATATTTTTCGTTTACGAGAGCTGAATATATCGGCGGTCTTTCTGGATGGTGACTTCTTGTAAATGGAAAAAAAACAGGTGAACAATTAAGAAGTCATCCATGAATACTTGTGTCTGTCTAACGTATGAGGATTTTACCATGTCGGAGGTTATTTTTATCTCTACTTCCTTTGGAGTTTGGTCCGTACAGGCTTCATCGGCTACAATGTTATTCTCTTGTTTGAGGTAGGGATCCTTGCAGCCATTGTCAATATGCTCATTGATGATTGACGCTTTGGTTTTTCGTTGGCAAATCGGACATTCAACTTGTGAAAGAAAGATTGAGTGAAACACTTCGGAAATTCAATTTCAAACTTCTAAATCAGTACCGGTGTTTGACATGTTCTGTTACGAAGCCGACGCTTAAAAACTATCAAATAGAGCAGTGGTCGTGTGAAATATAAAAACACTACCCGTTTGTTTGTTTATTTGTTTATTTTAAGTAGTCATCATATTTCCACTTCATTGAACAATTTGGACCCCGTATAACCTCCGTATCCACAAATGGAAAATGAGAAAAACAGGTATTTGAATGGCATTAGCCTGAACATTCTTCGCTGTTTGGAATTGTTAATAATGTCGGCGTTGGGTTCAGGGCTAAGCATGCACTTGAAGCAAAACGTATATTTCTAGGCATTCCAGCTCCAGGAATTTATATTAGCTGAGCTGCTTCGTAGCTCCATTAGGATCTTTGTAGCCTACAGGCTGGGTAGCAGTCTAACGACTTAGGTCACTTAATAATAGCTGTTAACGTATTGACATTCGTTCCGTACCAAATCGTCCAATATACCCATACCTCCCAGTGTCAAAGCAAAATGATGTTGATCCACTTTATATCTGCCCTATTGTCGAACAAGATATTTCAACCTGGCAATAACGTAAGTGATCATCGAGCAGTTGCACGGTAATTGATCTTGAGTCCAGTATACGTAGAGTAACCTCAATATTACGGTAGTATTTCCCACAATTGATATGGTTGTATTGATGTGGGAGCTAATGTATTAACCATTGTACCTATGCTAGTTGTCATGCTTTGAGGCCTAATAAATGTTATGTATTGATTCGGTTGTTGGCCAAATGGGATCGAGTAAAGACTGGAGCAAAAATTTGATACAATCAAGTCTATTGATCCGACTATCCACCAATTAAATCCTGGCGTGCAGGAATTTCAGAAAAACCCGGTGGACATACAAATAGGTATGTAAAAACTCGAGTTGTTCTTTCTTTCGCCTACGCTTCCAGTCGTCAACTCATAGAGGTGGGTCTTTTCATCCATCTAGATTTAACCTATGTAATTGATGCGAGTATCCAGGCGATATTAATTGTTCATCCATCCCATTCGTATTACAGTAACTGTCACAAATGGCTCAACGTGTCACCTACCGTCGTCGTCTCTCATACAACACCAAGTCGAACCGTGTTCGTATTGTCAAGACCCCCGGTGGCAAACTTACATACTTGCACGAGAAGAAGCCTGGCAGCGCTCCTCGCTGTGGCGACTGTGGAACTGCTCTTGCTGGTGTATGTGGCTATAAGATATCCTACTATACGGCGACTATTCTAATCCACTTAACTACTAGGTACCTGCCCTTCGTCCTCGTGAATATGCTCGTATTTCCAAGCGTCAAAAGACCGTTCAGCGTGCTTATGGTGGTAGCCGTTGTGGCCACTGCGTTCGCGAACGTATTGTCCGCGCTTTCCTCATCGAAGAGCAAAAGATTGTCAAGAAAGTCATCAAGTCTCAAGCTGGAAAGAACTAAGTGCTTCCCCACTAGTATCACGTTGGTCTAATAAAAATATAACTATTTAATGACAGAAACATTTATTTCTGTGACGCCCATAGGTGACTCTATATTCAGATGGTTGTTGCAATTGGAATAAGGATGCTTGAGAAGTCCTGATGGGATTGGTCAATTTTCTGGTGGCAGTATCACTTTTGACAAGCACATAGAGTGTCGAAGTTTGGTACGCCAATTCGCAACTTGGATTATCGTCTCTTCCGCCTAGCTACCCCAGTCAAGCACGGTGCTTGACCTGCACTGCTGGCTCATCCCATCCTCAGACCGTATTACTATGACAGGATACAAACAGTAGCCCATGATTCTCATTGTTGCTGTGAAACGAACATCGGGAGGCACGCCACTGCTTATTTGATGCACTAAATGTGCCAGTTTTCTGGTATACTAACGCATTTCCTGTGTCCAAATTGGACGCCGTGACTGTGGTGTAATTAACAAATGAGGATCAATGGATAGTAATCCTCTAACGCAATTTGACAACTGTAAATCGACATGACGTAGCTCAGACTTAGAATAAAGTGGTATCATCTGCATACCGCGACTCGTCATGTTTTCCCTGTATACACAATCAGCAGTGAATATCAAAATTCTATTCGATCTGCTTGGTGACAATCACGAGCTGTGGTTGAAATTCTTGCATGTTAGATGGCATTCTTTATTTGGTACACAGCACGTAGGATTTTGCTATAAAGCTAGCACACCCTTCGCAACTTCGGTTCTGCTTTGCTTACCTACCTAGTAAACTCACCAACGAACCCAACATGAGTATCTCCACCGAATTCAGATCCGGCAACTTCTCGATCTATGGCCAATGGTAAGGACGCTGTCTATCTATTTTCGACACGCATTCTAACATCTATCCAAGGTCCGCTATCATCGCTGCCATTTGTATGTTAATCGTGTCGCTCTGTCGCTAGTAGTGCACAACCTGACTCATTTTTATGTTAGGTTTGGTGGTGTTTGGTATCATCAAGTTTACCTCAGTTGTTGTGTTTGCCATCTTTGGATTGTATGTATGACTCCTGTTGATAGGTTAATGACCGATGCTTATCTCTTCACCCCAGTATATTCGCAGCATTGATACTAATTCTCGAGATACCATACTGCGGTATGATCATACCGAAGAGTTCCGTTGTGACCGATTTTTTTTCCAGCAATCTCATGCGTGCAATCCTATATGCAGTGTAAGTGGATAAGTGGTTTCTGCGGAGCTCGTAAGGTTATTTACAATCAGCTCTAGGTTTGCTATTGTGATTTGGGCTTCCATTGCCCAAAGATTTACCGTCCTTTTTCTAGGCGCTTTATTCCTTACATTCTCAATAATCTTTTATTGTATTGCTCACTTTCGTGGGCAAGACAGATCCTCCAGTACATTCACTGGTGGTAGTGGCGTTCACAACTACCCCATTTAAGCAGCTTGTACTTCACTTCACCCGTATCAACCAAAGGCTGTTTATTTCCACCCCATATTATGTAGATGTAGACTTGAGTTGTACTCAGTAAATTGAATGCTATCTTAGCTGTTCGATCCAACTATCCGAGAAGCTATAATTATTGATATGCCTGTTTGTAGATTTGATCAGCCATTCTGTGACTGCGCACCATTCACTCGGCAAAGCTACGCCTCCAGGGTCTCATGAAGCATACCTCTATACTTTGCTCTGGAATACCTGAGCATACATATCAATCAGGAACCATCCGCTGGAGAACGGGCTGTGCCCGGCTGGGGATTAGCCCTGGGCCAAGGATACCGAACCCTCCCTTTTCTCATCTGGAGCTTGTATGACCTATTTGTTTAAACGATCGTTATGGTGGCCCACATTTGGTCAAGATTTTTGCCATGTTTCAGTTTTCAGCCGGCCTCGTAATGGACAACCTTAACTTTCACGTACCATTATTCAATGGCTTCCACTAATTTAACACGTCGATCTTACTCACTTTTGGCTCCTCCGGGACACATTATATGGAGTGGGAGTTTAGGGTGGAATTATTTGTACGGCATAGGAAGTAGCGTAGCATTTCTATGTGGTTTGGTTTTCGGTGAGGCTAATTATTCCACTGGTGGAATCCACGGCGATGAAGTAGCGATATGGACTCTATATATGTCCCTCCATATTACTCTGTGGAGGTTTCTGGGTATATATAAATGGGGAATCTTTCCTGAATAATAGATTTAGACCATAGATCCTTGTTATCTTAACGACATAATTTCATGGCAGATTTGTCCCCTGAAACAAGTGGTCTAGCATGTTGACAGAGATGAATTTGTGTTATATACTAAACCCGACCAACGAGAAGATCCACTCAGAGGAGCCCAAAAAACTGCTGGTCTTCAACGAAGCCCTATATTCAGATTTGGACAAACCAAGGAAAGTTTATCGATGCAGCTTTCACGAGTGTAAGAAGGTTTTCTCCACTAGCTCGGACCTATGTCGCCACCGTAGAATTCACACCGGGGAAAAGCCCTACGAATGTCCATGGCACTTGTGTAATAGAAGTTTTACCCAAAGCAGCGCCCTCTCTATCCACTACCGAACGCATACCGGAGAAAAGCCCTTTGTTTGCGATCACCCAAACTGTTGCAAAGGCTTTGGAGATGTAGGTATTCTGCGAGCAAGTCGATGAAGGCCAAGTAGCTAACCAGTCTTGATTAGCTATCCACTCTAACTAGGCACAAGAAAATCCATCTCAGAGGAGCCGCTTACAAATGCCCTTATACAGACTGTGAGTATGCGTTTGCGCGTCGTTCCTCCCTATCACATCATCTCAAGATTCACAAACTCGAGTTGAGGATAGTTCGAAACACCATATATCATTAGTGATCCTAGAGCCAGGGCCTGGGTTATCATTCTTTAACTTGGTTTCTAATCAACTGATTGTACATTCTTTCCACGCACTTAATCTTCGCACTATTCCCAATTTTATAGTGTTCCTACATTTTCCACCCATATCATTCAACCTAGAGGGTTTGACACATTCCATGCCACCATCTGCCTGATATACTTTGGTACCCTTGCTTCCATTTCATCTGTTTCATTTACCATTTTGAGTTTTTCGGATAAATTCGTTGAGTGTATCTCATCCAAAGATACCGTGGAATAATATTCCGATTTGTTCATTTGATCGATCAATACCAATATGAACAATAATTCCACCATCACTATTAGGCAAGTGGAATTCCACCAACTGGTGGCATAGAACGGACTGGTGCTTAGGCATTCAGCTACTTCGTGTTACATCCGGCATGTGTGTTCTAGTGTTCAATAATATTTTCCAGATCCGACTTGCTGTCTCAAAGAGAAATTTATATAAAACAAGCCTGCTCTCCGTATTCGCGCCAAACCCCTTGCTTTGACTTTACTTTCCTTGACAATCCCAGTCAAGAGCATATTGTTCTAAATGCTGAAACAGATGAGCTTGCGCTACATTCTCAATCCCTCAACCGAGCACTTAAAAAGTAGAGGGCTTTTCTACGACTCACCGCCGTATGAGAGAGCGTTTAAGAAGACATACCGATGCAAGTATACGTATTGCAATAAATCCTTTTCCACAAGCTCGGACCTTTGCCGACACCGACGTATCCACACCGGAGAAAAGCCATATAAATGCTCTTGGAGCTCGTGTACTCGCAGTTTTGTGCAAAGCACTGCCCTATCAATACACTATCGAACGCACACTGGTGAACGACCTTTTGCGTGTGACTTTCTGGGCTGCACAAAGGCTTTTGGTGATGTAAGTATTCCTCTCTTGAGCTTCGTTCGACACTCACTCAATCCCTATGTTCATAGTTGTCTACCCTCACGCGCCACAAGAAAGTACATAAATGAGGAACCTGCTCTAGACGATGCATTTGCAAGACTCCATTGTAACACCACTTAGATATCTTTTCCTCAGTTCAACCGCCAAACTCGCTTGATCATATAAGTATTTGTCAAAGAATAGATTCATGTACTTGTACACACCCACCTCACACATATGTATCCCACACCATTTCATACATCAACTTGGTTGATGAGAGTTCGTATTTTTTCGAAAAAATCGATTGAATCAAAAAGTCAACCCGGATAACATTGTCCAATGATGCACATGCTGGCTCACGTAACCCACCCTTCATCAACTGTCTTGTAACAAGCTCTTGGATAAACTTCTGTTAGCACTACGCTGCTCATCGCCTCATTACCCAGTGAGCATCTCACATTTCCATTATTCCACTTTATGTATATAATTTCAGGTCATCAACCCTTTCCAATTTTGTATTTGAACAACCGCCTTGGCTGAATTACCATGTGACTTGGAAACACCTACCCCAAAGCAATGCCCACTCCCTGTAATATAATTCAATTTATTCAAGATAGATTCGTAAAAGTAGACATCGCGTGGTCAAAGAAATTGCTCATAAAATACTCATCATGGTAAATACTGATGAAAGGTAACTGAAATTCAAAAAATGGATAAGGATGAAAGAGAAAAGTATCGATTATTCGTCAGGATGCGAATTTCTTCCAATAAACAGGTTCGAGAGTAAAGAAAAGGGGCCGGGAAGAGAGGGAAAATATGGGGGTCATTACTAAACTGAATCGAAATTCCACTAGTTAGCCTGTAACTAATTGACGCTCGCCAAACGCGTCCAACTAAATAAACAAGATCCTTATGCGACTCTCCGTAGAAGAGGCCAACTTGGCTCAGGATGATCCAAAAGCAGCCGAGGGTGTAAACTATAAATAAACCGGCAGCCCGATTCAACGATCGGTGAGAATGCGATGAGCTTCGGCCAATTGGTTCTCAAGTGTTTGAATACGAATTTGAAGCTCCAACTCTTTCTGGCGCTGATGTTTCTTCTCGCTTTCCAAAATGGCCACCTTGGTGTTAAGCTTGGTGTTTTCCGCCAAAAGCTCAGTAGTGCGCTTGTCCAACTGGCTGATTCTTTCAACCTTGCGCTGACGGGACCGACGAGCGGCGTCAGTGTTTTTCTGACGCTTCATCACGGCACTGTCAACTTCGTCCGAAGCACGCTTGTTGGAAGTTACAGCAGTTGCAACGGTGGAGCAAGACTCACGCAAGTTCAGCTTGGAAAACATTGGGCTAGTCCGTGGAGTTTGGGCGGGAGAAGGGAGCTGAATATTCACAGGAGATTCCTGTGGCATACTATAGTTCACATAGCTAAGGGTTGTATAAGGATCATGGGCAGAGTCTGTAGATAACTCAGACAGGAAACTCATGTGAGACACACACTCTGGAGAAGGGAATGCGCTCAATACGGAATCATCAATAAGAGCGGAGTTGTAAAGATCGAAAGATGGTGTATCGAATACATCGTTGATGGGAGTAATTTCGAAATCATCGAGAGGAGTAACGAATTTGTCGGATGAAGGGGTAGCCAATACTCCATTGCAGTCGTTAGCAAGCCACTCGTCGAAAAAAGATAGGTGTTCGATCTCCTCGGGAGTAGGCAGATTGGTATTAAACCCTTGAAGAGAAGGTAGTAATTGGCTAGTTTCAAGCATGGACGCGTTCACGTAACTGTCGGATGACGAAACGTCAGCGATATCTAACAGAGCGGATTCGATAGGAAAAGTAAAAAGCGACATATTGTAAGGAAGACTGTAAATGTGGTATTTTTGGTAAAATGGGAGATGTTTGAATGTTTAGCTGGAAGAAGAATTAACTAAATCTGACGGATTGCTGGTAATTTCTGGTTCAACTTCGATAAGAGGGAGGTTCTTCACACGGAAGGAATTCTGGGCTAGCGCGGCGGGGAAGGCATTGTTGCGTTGTTGTTGTACTAAGGTAGACCATTTTTTAGGACTACTTGATTTTTTATAAAAAGAGACTATTTAATTTGTTGAGATATGGGCTCCACGTATTAACGATTTAGACCATGATGAAATCCATGTTAACAGTAAAAGTAAGGAAGTAGGTTGGTAAAGTAAGAAGATCAATCAAGAATAATTAGAAATTGCAAAAATAAGAATAGAAATGATATAATTAATAAACGCAAGGAGTCTCAACAAAAAGAATTCACCAAGAGGAGAAGGTGCAAAAGAATACTTTGTTGACAGCATGTCTATATACATGAGGTCCGAGTAGACTATAAAAATTTGTTTTCTGTTGGGGTTGGATTTTCCACATATCCTCGTCACAAGACAATCTTATCTATAGAGATCCAGCAATAGATAAGGGCTGTATAGGCGAAAAATAAACTAAGTTTATGAGGAAATAGGCGAAAATCCACCAAATGAATGGGGTTGAGTGATTCCCAGCTGCCCATGGTTGATTGGAACAAAGCTGGATCTAGTTTTATTAACGTGCAGGAGCGCACTCCTTTGTAATACAAGAAGTGGGAATCGCTCAGAAAGATCGACTCTATCAAAATAGCGTTGAAGTCAAATAGAGGCAAAGTGACGAAATTGACCAATATGCTGCGAATCCCATTTGGATATAGAGAGGTCTAGAAATACCGACCTGCATCTCCCAAGGGCCCTGTTGTTGCTGGCCGATTGGTTAAATACAGGTGAATGAGTCAAAGCATCCTGACGCCAATCCAGCATCATCGATGGTTGATTGATCCAACTTGTGTAGGAATTAAACTTGGCCTTGGATATACCCGACTCGACCGAATTTCATTCATGCTGCCAGCCTGCCTCTTCCAATTAAAGAAGATACCAAGCATAGACATTCCCGTATTTGTCCAAGCATTGAATGATTACATAGCCCATGATCGGGTATATAGGTATCTTTGAGCTGCCTTTTACGAGTCCAGAACCTCGTTCAACAATTGGAATTGGTGAGCTACGATATGCCGACAGAATCCTATAGTATAATTGGTCATGATAGGTTACCAAATGAATAAATTTGACAATATCTGATTAGATAGGCTGCTGTAACCTGGATTTCAATATCAACGTCTATTCCGAAATCCGATATTAAGGAATGAATTACCAATGGTTATTCTTTCCTGATTTGGTTTTCTGTGTCGATAATCTGAATCATACCTATTCACCTTTTCTTGCTGTTCAGATATACCCACACATAGGTGTATTGGCTTCAGGGGATTGCTAGGTATTGATCACGCCACTTCCTATTTTGATGGGGGAGGAGTTTCCCACGTGTAATATCGATGTTGTTTTGAATGGTTTATGGTTCTAGCTTGATGAGACTGTAGTTCACCTATTCTTATCATCCGTATATTCGATTACTAATAGTTTATGGAATTTTCTAGGTACCAAACACCTAAATCCAGAACTCTACTGAGGTTGCTGCCGGTGTAGTATGTAGACATTTCTACACATTATGTGACAGCTGGGTCTGAAACAAACCAGTCCTAAGCTTTGTATACATGATAAAGGGTGGGTATTCGTAGCTATGTGCTTGTGATTTCAGAACGTGGCTGGGACATCTTAGCTCTAGTCAGGATCTTGTTACTCGTTTGTCTCGAACCACTTTATTTGCTAGAATATTCCTCAAATGTGAAATCCCGTGCCCTGGTTGAGGCCTTGGTTAGTTGACCTCTATGTTGTGAATATATGTCTGACCAAGTACATTTGTTATTACCTCATAGAAGCGCCCGAGGTTATAATGATTTCGGACAAATCAATAACTTAAACACTTTGGCCTATCTACAGATTTTGCAAAATAGTCGACGTATGTGCATGTTATTGAATGCTCAAGGGTGTATGTATGCATCTCCAGGAAATCATACTAGTGCAGATCCTGATCCTGTATATAAATGCATGCTCATGGAGCTAGTCATCCATTGATTATTATCTTTCTTGTGTTCTCTCGCCCAGATGCTGAAGACAACTTTAGAAGCAGTAAGTAACCTAATACGATCACCAGTAACCAACCCATTGTTAAACTTGAACAGGCAAGAGAAAAATCTACTGATCCAGGAATATCAAGTGATAAACTTTTAAGATTTCGAGGTATTTTACAAATAGCGTATTATCCCATTCACCAAGAGGGATAAAAATACCTATCCCCTTTAGAGTTATCCAATGAAATCTCCGAAAACCTTCAGAAAAGAGAGGATGTTGACCAGATTGAGTTATTGTTAGAGCAACTTATACATGATATTAAGCAATCACAATCCGGATCGGTGACATTGCAGACCGAAATTGCCATGGAACTTGAAGATTTGGGTAAACCTAAGCAAAACGCTTTAATTACATAGTTTCATTTATGTATCATCAATAATTTAGGAGTTCACCTATGGAACACTGGAATCAAAGTGAAAAGAACCGAAGATGGCCAAGCTGATTTCATCATCACTAGAAAAGTCCTAGCGCTACGTAAAGTTATAAACCAAACATATTTTGTCAAATCCATTTCTAAAGTTGTTTTTCTAGTCAAGACAGCTGGGTTTTTGCTTATATTAGCAGGAACTGGATTTATTGAGAGCGAACAAAGTAAACTCCACGAAAATCTCATGAAACCCGTCTGATATTAATATTTTGAAAGTGTTGCTGAGACTGATTGACTTGGGGACACAAGCAGCTAAATATATGCTAGGTTGCATAGAATAATATGTCAAATGGGTGAATTGTTTAATTTATCTCTTGAGGAAACAGAGTGTGGAGAAACCATTGAGGCGCAAGATATATGCAATCAACTGAATGAAGTATGTACTTCAAATTGTTGCCCTTTTAAATGCCAGTAATAACCTAAATTCGAAGCTGCAAGAAAAAATTAACGATTTCCCTGAAAATGCCAAAGATGCAAATGAAAGTTTGCGGTCGGAGAATCTGCTTCAATTTTATCTATGTCGAGCCCGCATTGTATGTATTTGAGATCCTTCTGGAAATAGCAATATACTTAAAGCGCCTAGGCATGGAAGTTGGGCAATTCTGGTGTAGCACATTATATGATCGACAGAATTACCGGTAAATTTATTTTGCTGTAAATTGGATCTGTATACTTTTGCTAACATTTCTCAGATGCATCAATACTATCGAAAATTTCCGATAGAGAGGCAGGTGTTTAGCATATGAAAGTGGCGCAACAGTTAATAAGTTACTAATTGGGATAGAAAATAGATAGCTGAGCTAGCTGATACATGTAGGGAGTTTGGCAAGCAAAAAAATACTGAAAGTGAGAATATGGAGGCAGCAAAATGGTTAAAAAAGGCTGTGAGTATACTTGACTGTGGAAGAAATGAAAAGCATGAAGTATGGTCAAAAAAGGTTTTGGTAAGACAAGTTAATTACAAATTGGAGGATTTGGATATTGACCAATATACAGGTGCAAACTTTAGAATCACTAGGTAGGCAGTGTGGATTAAATTTGGTGACTGACATGCTATCTAAAATGAGCCATATACCAACAGTGAAAGTGTATCTTACTCTGGATGACTCTTACATTAGTCTGGCTGAAAGTGCTGCAGATCTTTTGATCGAGGTAAGCCAATAATTAGCTAATTTTGTAGCAAAAATGTCACAGTTAATACAATATTAACAACTAGGAATCGCCAAGTCCGCAAGCATACCTTTCAAGAATCGAGATTATGAATAAAAAAAACATGGACCGTGTAGTGATGGAGAAAGGTTATTTGAGCAATTGACATATCACAAACATTAACGCTAAACGCAGTTGTATAGCATACCTTCATGCACTCAAATCCTGTGAAATCAAAGAAGATAACATGACAAGGTGAAAAGTCTCATTTATTGTATGATTCTCGTTTTCATCTAAAAATTATGATGTTTTCTAGTTATTTATACATGGTACATCGGTCTGCTGAGCTAATTGGGTAAATAGATTATTTCAGAGTTAGAAAATTGCAAAGTAATGACTTTCTTTTAGAGCAGAGATGGCGCTGAAGGGGCTGGAGACATTCTTAGCTGACATGAGTCAGAAGATTGTTGAGGCAAACTGCTTTGAAAAGCTCATAGTAGTGTATATTCATCTCAGTGCCTTCGAAAACAAACTTCGTCCAGAATTGACGATTGAGAAAATCAAATCAGTAATATTTGGTATGTGTAGAAATGACTCTAAATAGACCATATTAATGAATCCAATTTAGATCAAAGGAAGTATGATACGAACCTTAGTGATGATACAAGAATGACTTGCCAGATGGTAAGCACAGAAATACTAGTGTTAACGAAAAATACTAAAATGAGGAAGATCTTTTGGCAAGCTGGAGACTATAAATATGGAGTAATGCGTTAATCTGATTGCTTATTATCGTTAGTTAGTTTATAACATGTGTCTGCAAATAGGATAGAGAGTTTCACGATGCACTCAAATGGTACGAGTTCAGTGAGCGATTCATGACCGAAAATTCTGATATGAAGAACAAAGCAACGCTACAACGGTAGAGTTCACGTGTCGATATTGTGACTATCATTTGCAAATGATGATAAACATTTTCTTAGTAAAATTGCAATGTGTCATATTGAGAATAGAAATGTCGAAACAGCCTATGCAGCACTGGAAAAAGCACAGAAGTATGAGCCCAACTCTGCCTTGAATTTCTTTATCTATTTTAGGCTTGCATTGGAAAAAGATGACGTTCAAGCAGGTGGAAACTACAATTATGAGTTATTATATTGTTGCTGTGTTGTAATATTGGAGTATAGCTATCCTGAACATCCAAAAAATGTGCAATGGTATCAACTTTTCAGTGGACCTTCTTGACATTGTTGTCAATTTGGCGTATGAAAGCGAAAGCAAAGATATTCTTAGAGAGAGTCTTCATCTACTTTATGATTGGAAGCAGCATACCAATTCTTTTGAATCAGAATCGGAGCAATTAAGAATACTAAGGTTAGTTAGTAGCCATTGCTTTGAAGAATGTAACATATAAATCTTCAAGCAGGTGTCTGGTTCGCTTAAATATATCCCAGCAACATGATGTTGAAGAGTCAACAGAGTAACGAATTCGAAAGATTTTACATATGTTTAGCGACTTACCATATCGTACAGAGATACAGCATGGGTTTATATAGAAAAAGGTTGGTATCTTCAATAATTCTACGTTATGAAGGTTTAGTGCCCTTATATATTCGTTATACAGGACTGAGGTTAATTCGGGAAACACCAAGTCTGTCGGCATCTGAATTTCGGGCGGATATAACCTGGTTCTTCAAGATATGTATGTAATAAACATAGGAATTAATGTGTCGTAGGAAATTCAAACACGCTCCGTACTCAGGTTGGAATCTCGGTATAAAGTTGGCACGAAGTCAGAAGTTGGAGCCCACATACCAATATTTTGAAGCCGCATTGGTGGTAAGTATATTGATATTTTATAGGCCGCAATATCTAAACCTTGATAGTTTTTAAATATGTTCGAGAAGGATCAAGAAAACCTCGAGAAAAGAAAGATATGCTTGTTCATGTGTTCCGCCTCACAAATATTATTCGCTCGAAACGTATCCAAAACGACTCAACGGGTAAATTTTGTTCAAATCTTCACCTCTCCGAAGTAAATAATTACACTATTTCAGAATGAAATGTTAATTCAGGCATTGAAGAACATTGACGAATATCATAACCTCAATTCATACAAAGCGAAGAACATTCCTTCAAAACGAAAGAACTCCGAAGAAGGAAAGGAGATTAATGAGCAACTGATTGTGCTACGGTTCGAGGCCAAGTCAAAACTTCACTTATGGGATGATCTCTATGGTATTGTACAGGTAAAAGGACCGATATGTAATAGACCGTGAAGATATTCATGTATCCATAGCATGCTGATAGTATATCTGAAGAGCTAAATGTACAAGTATTCGAGAGAATAGCAGGTACCATGTGAGACACGCGTAGGTGATACGGTTAATAATGGCTGACAATGCATTATGTAGATATTATTTTGAAAGAGACTGAGTGCCCATTAACTGGTTAGTATCAGATACTGTATTGATGATGTACCAGGTTACTAACTGGAAATTTAGTGTTGCTTTTGATAACACAAGTAACAATTTAAATTCCTTAAATCTCAAAGAATGGCACTAAAGCAATCATTTAGGCAGTCCTGGATAATATATTGAAGAAAGAACTAGTGGATTATGTCAAATTCAGTCATTGGTTCCGTATAATCGTCATGACTGCAATGAGGAATGATGCGGAGGCTGCGTATCAGTTTTTTATTCAAATCCAAGATATTTTAAAATCGTGCAACAAAGTAATGTTTTGTCACTAATAGCTCTTGATGAATGATTAAATCTAACTTATTTATTTATAGGGAGACTATCCACAAACTGAGATTGAGTGGCTGACCGTTACAGCTTGGAACAAAGGGATTGAGTTTTATGGGTAAGGAGATATGGATGCTTTGTTTTGAGAGAAGATTTCTTGATGGAATTCTAGAGGCTCGGATATTGACAAAGCAAAGAAGTGGAGTGAAATGGCAGTTTCTCTTCTATCACATCTCAACGATAAAGAAGGTTACGAGAAAAGGGTTAGTCTCAGCACTACACAAACATGTTGGCTTGCATGTTAACCATGGTTCACCATGTTAGATGTATGAACTTTATGGAGAAATTCTTAGTAGATACCAATGAATCTTCGTTTCGTTCTCCTGTTGATTTACAAAATAAATAAAATCGTGTAATCTCATCAAAATAGGGAACAGCTGATTCTTTAGCTAATGCGAGGTATCGATTTTCGTGTTTATTGAGAGAGCTAATGAGAGAAGGGTGATATATAAAGAGAAGATTGATAGTATCGGATACAAGCATCGAAAAGCTAAGAACGGCTAGATATTTGAAGACATGTCTAAATGTGGGTGTAAAAGGTCGATTTATATGACAGGGGCCTCCTCACCACTTGGGGTAATAGCATTAATACGTTTTTCTTTTTCAGCTTCTAATTGACTATATAATAAAAACAAAGCTTTTTCGTTGGAATCGGGTGTACCGATGATGGTAAACATTCTTTCGCCAGTTTCGTTATGAGGAACTTTAGCAATGCTGATTCTTGAACCAGAGAGTCGTCGAATTTCCGAAATCTTAGATCCCCCTTTTCCAATAATACAACCAACCATATCGCTCGGAATGGATATTTGCTGAGTAGTCATGTTGGCACTATTAAGAAAGGGAGCCTGATTACCAGGCAAATGGAGATCATCGGCAGCATAATTTTGAGAAATAATACGTCCAAAGTCGCCGTCGTTACTTGTGGCTCTAGTAGCTTCGCGTCTGGAGCCATGCTCAGAATGACGTAGGTAATTGGGACTTATTCTAGCGTTAGGATTATACAGCACAGTTCCAACTCCCCTTTCCCAATCTTCCATCAAGCATTTTCCAATCTCCCATATGGCAACCTTTATCGCCTCCGTAGTTCCTTGAACTTCGACAATTCTTTCAGTACTTTGAGGAAGCATCTCTTTAGAAGCAACCATACGAGCTCCAGAGATATCTTGTATCTGTTTAATCTTGGTCCCTTGGCGACCAATAATAGTTCCCATCAAATTATGAGAAATTAGTAGGCGAATAGAGGCGATGCCGGAGGCAACAGGCTGAACTGGGGAAAGTGGCGTGGTAGGAGGACTAGCAATAGGATTCTCTAACATGGTTTGGCCAATCATAGAATAAGCTTTTGAAACTCCATCAAGAGAGCCGGTTACCGACAAAACTCTGTCTTGAACGCCTTGGACAACCTTCGATACCCCAGCTTTAACACCGGTTACTTCCCTTAATTCAGCCACATTCTTACCGGCTTTACCAATAATTACGCCGGCTTCTTTGGTAGATACAAGTGCTCTTAAAGTAAGTTGTGATTCAGACACTTTAATGTTTTCTTCATTGCTTGGGCTCTCGGGTGAGGTTGCTGAGTTGGAAATTTCGGTAGGATTATAGGAAGGAGGGTGTTTTTCGAAGAGAGAACGAGATATCGGACTATTGGAAAGTGATGTAGCGTCCGAGCTAGGTTCTTGAGAGTGATTCAAAGGATCGACGGTGAGCTTTGAAATACGAGATACAGCCTCGCTGGGGCTAAAGCTCTCGCGGTACGACATGATGGCGGAGTAGTTCAGAAAGCGACGATCGGGTGGGCAGAAGTGGACCGCAGATGACAAGGGATTGCGCGGTCGTGTATATGAACGTAGAGGGTGTAGAGAGTAGCGTGTCGGGATAGGGAGCTGTGCCACTCAATAGTAGTTAGGGATGTTTACAAGAGATTGAGAATGACAATTGATGACTGGTTTCGTGTAAAAAGGGGGAATAAGTACATTTCTCCATCATTCAAACGAGAGATCCAGACAATTTACTCTCCAATCGGTTTTCACCAACTTAAAAGATGACTGGATCGATGCAATCCAAAAAATCTTCTGCCTCAGTACTGAACATTGTTATACGACGCCAAGGCTCAAGGGAGCGCCCAACCATCAAGTTGGAGAAGTACATATATGGTAGTATGATAGCACTTCTCTAATATGTATAAATTCATGTCCCGTATGATATAGCTCCCAAGGAGTCTTTCACACTTCTGACTATGTACATACACAAATACATACATAACCTCAAGGCCATGAGTAACAATATAACGACCATAATTAGTGTAATATGGACATACCGTGGCTTGATATTGCTATATATATTTTACGAGCCAATCACTCGCCACCTGATTGGTCATGAATGAATGGTATTGTTAAGATGTAATGTTGATCACTTATGACAGCAAAGGTTCGTGGGAAACGACCACCTATATAGTCCGCCGTACCGCCGATATTTATCAACCACAGATAGCATTCTTTCAAGGAACCTGATGGAGAACAATTCGAAAATCCCAGCGGAGGTAACGTTGACTACGCCTCGTTTGATGCTACGTTCACCGATCCAGAAGGATGAAGAAGCAGCGCGCGAAATAATGTCCGATATCCGCACAATGAAACACCTTCGATTTATGGCACACGAGCCAACTGGATGGACCATGGAGGAGATACGTCAGCGCATCTCAGGGCATAAAGAAGAGCAGTCCCAGGGATTGCGACTGACATTCCATATGCTGGAGCGGAGTACGCCTATTGAACCCAAAGTCAACCCTTTAGACCCGGAAGGGCCAAAGGTACTCAAAGTGACGGAAGATCTTGAGGACACGAAGGAAAATCAGAATCTTGTAGGCTTTTGCGGTCTGAATCATATCAATTGGGCAGATATGCAAACCAGTATGGGCATCATACTCCACCATCCTTTCCAGGGCAAGGGCTATGCTACCGAGGCACTCTACCTGATGCTGTGGTATGGTTTCGAGTTGTTACATCTGCACCGGCTGGTTGTAGAAACCACCGAGGATAACAAGGGGATGCGTGGGTGGATGGAGAATCTATGCGGTGTCAAGGTGGAGAGCGTGTGCAGAGAAAGTATCCGGTTAAATGCAACGACTTGGTTGGATTCGTGGAATTACTCGATTTTGGAGCATGAATGGAGAAGTTTCGTGAAGGATCGATTGGAGACAAAATTAGGCTGGCGAGCATCCGTAGAGTAGGCTCCTAAACAAATGCTGCTTCGCATCAATGGCTGTATGCCACCCATACTTGATTGTTAAAACAGTAAATGGAGTTTAATATACGCATGGTGGTGACAACGCGAGTACATTTATCTTGAGAGAACTCGTACACTACGTTTGGGAAGCGAATGAACTCGAAAGCTACTGGAGCTCAATCCTTGGTTAAAATTTCATGGGATAAACAATATATATAGGGTGTTGGTATCTCTTGTGCTATTTCTATCCGAGAAATCAAAATACAAGAACCATTCAAAATAAATCAGGCAACTACATAATACAGGTTAATATGGCGTTAATTATAATTACACTCTCCTCAGTCAAGTATGGTTACATTAGGCAGCTTTGCCGCCAAGTCGAATGGCTTCCAGACGAGCCTGTAGTTTCTCCATTAGATCGGGTGAGCCATCTTCATCAGCCGATTGCTTGGCTGCCGGCTTGGGGTTAGAAGTCCTCAACTTCTGGATAATGCTCTCCACCAGATTGAGATGTGCAACTTTCTTTTTATGGCTTGCTGCGGATCTGCTCTGGGAACTGTGTTCATGGCGCAGGGGGAGATCTCTAGTACTCTCGTTGATCGCACTATGTGATCTTCTACGAGCGGCGAATGTTTGGATGACCTGGAGAGATTCGGATTTGGCGGGGGACACTGACCTAGCCCTATGAATAGGAGGATTGGCGGGTAGACGCTTCCGGTATTGATCTTTGGACCTTCTATCCGAGCCGGTAGCTCTACCGACGCTGTTTGGAGCGGGGGAAGCTTTATGCGTCTGTCCGGGTGCATTCATCTGCGAGAACAGCGAGATGGAGGTGTATTCTGGGATGCTGAAATCCAGTTCAGGTGTGCTGGATTCGTCTTGAACCTCGACTGCGGACAAATTGGTACGAGATCCCTTGCGAAGTGGGTTGGCGTATATTTGGCCAACGGCGGAAGGCGGTGGTTCAATCGCAGCATCGAACAGCTGGCCTGAATTTAGGTCCAGGAATGGATACAGGATATCGGAAGAGTCGTCAACGGGAATGGTTCCAGCAGTTTCGCTAGCCATACCAAACACGAATTCCGGTTGTTGCGCTATTTCGAGGTGAGGGAATATATCATTGGGTAGCCCGGAGTCATCTGGGAGCTGCATGATGTCAAACTCCACCCCTGCACTTTCATCCGGGCTTAACTCCACTTCGGGTGGAAAGACTGGACATGGAGAATACAGCGTATCGTTGGTAAATGGAGCTGAAAACTGCGAATCCAAGGCGTAGTCGCCGAAAGTGAAATCATCAAGGATAGGCTGGGCTGCAGGTGCGTTGGACGAGTTCGAGTTGAAATCACCGTCTGGAATATTGTTACTTGAGAAATCGAATGAGTATCCACCATCGAAGTCAGGTTGGCCTTCAAGCGAGGTATCGGTTATATCGAAGTCGATTTGCTCTTTGAGCGCTTCAAAGAATGAAAGGTATTGCTCTTTGTCTTGTTCAGTTTGTTGATCCAGTAGATTTGTGCTGTCGTCGAGGATGAACTTTCCTACGTTGTCCAGGATGCTTGCCATACCTATGAGCAGATGATCAGTGATCCGGACTATCCTGGGCTATACGTAGCAGTAATTACCAGAATTGTATACAGCAGGGAGTTTTTGCTTCTTCATGTCGTTGAAGAAGCTTTGAACATCATACTCAGCGAGATTTCTCTTCTTCCCGACGGAAACATTCTCTTCTTCAGCAGAGCCGTACGAATTACTTTGGAAGTCAAGGTCTTGAAACACAAAGTTGCCGGGGACGGCGCCATCCTGTGCTCTGATATTTACAAAATCATTGGAGGCTATGTTCATTATGGGCGTGGTAAGATCGAAATTGTCGGAGTAATCGGAACCAGGCGAAAATGCTACCGAAAGGTCTTTTAGACTAGGATTTCAGGGAATTAAAAAGCACCGGAATACAATACCATCGCTAAATTCAGGGATGTTATTGGGAGGCGAAATGGGCGCACTTGCAGGAGTAGCTCTCATGATAGGGACAACACAGGCGGTCCGGTGACAACTAAAGATGGTGGTTGGAATGAGGTGGGATTGTTTACGAAAATGCGGCTCGTGGATTTTTTCGTGCTTTTTCAAGTCCTGGCGACGCTTGAATGTTTTAAGACAATTCTACAGAGCCAAGGTCAGCGAGGATATTTTGGCGGGTGCAAGCAAGTTCATTACCTTACAAACAAACGGCTTCAAGGGGATGTGTATCCGCAGATGAGAAGTAATATGGTCTCTTTTAATGGTTTTAACCGTGCAGTCATCCCAGTGACAAGTTAGACATAGGTTGTTTGTGGATTTACGACCAACGTGAAATTCAGTCAGGTGAATATATAGCATTTCAGGATCAGGAAACGTCATAGAGCAACCCTTCCACAAACAGTTGAATACTTCGGATTCAGCGGAGCTGGAATCACTGGAGGTGAGTTCTGCCATATTTGAAGCGAGGGAACAAAAATATTGGGAGGAAACAAGTAGCAAACAAACACGACCCTGCGATCTATGGTCAAGTACTGGAATGAGATTCGGTAATAGCCTTGAAGATCGAGAATGTACGGAATCAATTGGGGAATAGGCTATCGCGATGCATAAGTATATATATGAGCAGATGGACTTAAGCCAAGAGTTACGGAGTTCCTCAATGGCAACTTAAGGCTAGTGCAAGTCTTGGCACAACTCTCCTGTTTAACATGATTAGACCCAGCCAATAGATCTTCTTCATCCAATCGTGCTCCGACAATGCCTTCATCCAAACTAACAGCGAGTTTGCCAGAGTTTCTAAATTCGAATGCAAAGTCACCATAATCAGCGCGCATAAATGGAAATGGTGTGAAAACCAATGGCCCTTACTCTGTGGTATCCGCACAAAATAGAATCAATGTGTACATTAAAGGATGGCCCATCTCCTGATCCCAACGCCAGTCATCATGGAATTCTGAGCTTCCTACGTATGTTGGTAGTATGCATGATGGTATGGCTAGTCGGCCATGTGGAAGGGAGCTTGTGATAGGTCACATCGATGCCAAGTGTAGGACTACCCATATTAGGCAAGAGGATGTTAAGAGGGATGCAACATGGATCTTATTGAAAAATCCCTCCTGATCCTACATTGAGTTGAATCCCACAAAGCCGACCCAGCTTTAAATGCTCATCGACGAAGGCGGGGAAAGCCAACTTTGAACCCACGGCGCCAATCGGCCTTGATCAACACCCGATGAAGATCCTGGTTGGCAAGTTTTTCCCTTGAGCTTTCTTCTATCTCAAGAGTAAATGGTTAAACGTGGAAGAGAAACTGAAGATTCGTATGGTCGTATTCTATGGTACGACCATCGGGGTGGCTTCAGACAACATTACAACAAACATACACATGAACATACACATATTAATGATTAATCAAGGAAATGGCGGTTTAATTGGGGGTTCCAAGGGAGGGAGGGTTTTTTACCGCGACTAGCGCTCTAGTCTACCGGTGATGGTAGTCATTTGGACAACACAATACTGGTATGGAATGCAAATTCTGTATTTTAATTGTGATGAGTTTTAGTGAGTTGGTGTTGGGACTTATTTGCAGGATACATCGCTGGAGGGAGATGGTGTATCAGTGGATGATGAAGTATTGGGCATAACAAACTCTTCGTATTGGATCTTTTCCGCGAAGGGTCTCTTCCCCAAGAGTCGAACCATATCTTCACGGTTTAAAACTTCCTTCTCCAACAACAGCTGGGCAACTTTCTCGACGGCATCCTTCTTCTCGGTAAGCAGCTTTAGGGTTCTGTCGTACGCATTGCCAATCATCTTGCGAGCCTCATTGTCAATGATACGCCCAGTCTCTTCAGAGTATGGTTTTTGGAATTGCTGTTCGTCGTTGGGTGAATGGAAGCTGATGTTTCCAACGACGTTGTTCATGCCATAGGTGGTGATCTGCGCGTAGGCCATCTTGGTTACCTTTTGGAGATCGTCCTGGGCTCCGGTGGTGATGGTGTTGAAGAAGATCTGTTCTGAAACACGGCCACCGAGAGTCATACACATTCTATCAAGAAGCTGGTCAACGGAGTAGAGGTATTGATCCTTTGGCAAGTATTGTGCATAGCCAAGCGCGCCTACACCGCGAGGAATAATCGATACTTTGAGCAATGGATCTGCGTGCTGCAAAAACCAGCCGGCCACCGCATGCCCAGCTTCATGGTATGCCACGGTCTTCTTCTCTTCTGGGGAGAGGACTCTGGATTTCTTCTCCAATCCAGCAATGACTCTTTCGATGGCTGCCTCGAAATCCTCTTCAGTGACTTCGGATTTCAAGCGACGGGCAGCAATCAAGGCTGCCTCGTTGCACACATTGGAGATATCTGCGCCGGAGAAGCCTGGGGTAAGTGCAGCCATTTTGTTGGCGAGTTTTTCGAGATCGAGTGTGGTCTTGATAGGCTTTAGGTGGACCTTGAAGATGGCGCTACGTCCTTGGATATCAGGTCTGTCGATGGCGATATGCCGATCAAAACGACCAGGACGCATTAAGGCGGGATCTAGAACATCAGGTCTGTTGGTACCAGCGAGAACCACAACGTGCTCGTGAGAGTTGAAACCGTCCATCTCTACTAGCAGTTGGTTGAGGGTGCTTTCCCGCTCGTCGTTACCACCAAACTGTCCACCTTTACCACGTGCCTTACCAATGGCATCGATTTCATCTACGAAAATGATGCAAGGTGCATTCTTCTTTGCATTGGCGAAGAGGTCGCGGACACGGGAGGGTCCTACACCAACGAACATTTCCACAAACTCGGAGCCGGAAACACTGAGGAAGGGCACTCCAGCCTCTCCTGCTGTCGCTTTAGCTAGAAGGGTTTTACCGGTACCAGGGGGGCCGCTAAGAATAGCACCTTTCGGGATTTTGGCACCCAGTCTCTCGTAAGCCTTGGGGTCCTTGAGGAATTTAACAAACTCCATGATTTCTTCTTTGGCCTCGTCCATACCTGCAACATCCTTAAACTTCACCTTGATGTCGGTCTCATGATTGTACAGTTTCGCTTTCGATTTTCCAATTCCGAAGATGCCTTGGGGACCGCCTCCAGCACCACCGGCTCTGCGGCTCATGTAATAAATCATACCGATCAAAAGGAGAGTAGGTGCAAAGTGTAGAACAGTACCAAGGACATTGACCTCGTCATGGTAAGCAACGGGGATGCGTTCATTAGAAGGAATGCCCAACTCCTTCTGGGCATCGTCCAGCTTCTTTTCGAAAGAATCGATTGAGCCAATGTTAAACATGATCACACCGCCGGGACGAACGCCCTCACCCCTCATCTGACTACCGTCGTGAATAAGTTGAACGCGCACGCGATTCTTGTTGATGACAGTTAGCTTTTCAACAAGCCCTCTGTCTAAGTAGTTATTCCGGAAGTCTTGCCAAGTGATTTCTTGGATATTCCCTTTAGGAGAAGTGAGGGAATAAACCAGATAGGCAGAGACCGCAAGTGGAATCAGGTTGCTGTTGTTGAAGAAATTCTGGGGACCCTCTGGCGGCTTGGGGCCCCCTTTAGGTACTTTGTCAGCCCCCTCTTTAACATGCTTGCTTTCAGCGACCGGTTTACCGGATCTTCCAAAAAACCCCTCGAATCCTTTAGGTATGAAACCGGGCTCCTCAGGCTTGGATTCTTTTCCGGGCTTGTCTGAATTGAAACGTCTCTGGCGAAGGTTGGGGAGGCGAAGTTCGCCCTGCAGGAGTTTCGAGTTCAGGGGCTTCAGCGACTGTCTAGCGAAGATATTGTTTGTACGCAAGAAAGGACGCATGCTCGAAGAAGAGCGGTTGAGAAATGCGCTCATATTCAAGATTGAGTACGCTGGGGGTTTGTGGGAGAGTGAGCTGAGGTTAGGGTAGAGAATAGATCTGGTTGCCAATTTTAACTATCTCTTATCGAAGTGCTGTGTGACGCGCCTTGAGCTATAGATTATTTCAAGGTGGTAGGGAATATTTGGGTGACGAAGTGAGTTTGAGTATGCCTTATAGAAGTGTTAACGTCAGGAAAATCAGCCGCATTACGAAGAAACGCCAAAATTTGCAGCGAACCCAGCCTCTCCCTACGACCAATCAGATTCGGCAGTGAGGTTTTTCGAACTTTTCCAGAGAGATACTGAAGTAATTGCGGAGTCAAGACAGATCTAGTATAATCTATCTAGGTCTCTTACGAATGACATTTGACTTGGTTGGGATTGGATAGGCCATTCGCATTAAGGCCCATTATTACGGCTAGTGAGCAACATCATAGCGTTCTGAAATCCATGCATAAATGTGTTGGTTAGCAAAGCGCATTAAATCCACTATGTTAAACTAAATTTGGATTTAATCTTACGCAGCTCTTGCCAAGGTGGCTTCATACCCTAATAACAGACCTACCTGCTTCCCTTCGTAGTTCTTCCTTCAAGTTCGAGTATTAGCGAAAAGCGCTGCCATTTGAAGTCAAACATGGATCTCATCAAGACGGTACAAAACTACATAACCAAGATGGTTGATAACGTTTCTGGGATGAAAGTGCTCCTCTTAGATGTTGAAACCGTAAGTGACCTGTGTTTTTATGTCTAATAATTAACCATTCGTTTGACCCAAAGTCTCTTTACGTCAATCCAATCTTAAAATAGACCCCCATCGTTTCTGTCGTGGCCACCCAATCCTTTCTACTGGCACACGAGACTTATCTGGTCGATCGCATCGATAATAAAGGACGCGAAAAAATGAAGCATTTGAAATGCGTGTGCTTTCTTCGACCGAGCCACGAATCAGTGCAACATCTGATCGAGGAACTCAGAGACCCTAAATACGGAGAGTATCATTTGTGTGAGTATCTTGTTTTTTCTGTACCTTTCTCTATGACTTATGCAGCCTACAGACTTTAGCAACATTTTGAAGAAAACGGTGATTGAAAGGTTGGCTGAAGTAGATGAAAACGAAGTAGTCCGCGAAGTCCAGGTATACCTATAGGTTGGGTGGCCCACCTGCACCGTTTCCTAACTTTATTGAAATAGGAGTTGTATGCCGATTTCAGTGCCATCAATCCCGACCTGTATTCGCTGAATCTCCCCAAGCATATGCCCATCTATGGGGATTCCCCGCAAGCATGGGAGGGGAGGGCCTTTCAAAGAGCTGTGGATGGTGTAATGGCTTCCCTTCTTGCATTAAAGAAGAAGCCACTCATTCGTTACGAAAAAATGAGTACGATGGCTAAAACATTGGCCCAAGAGATACATGTTAGTCCAGCCTGTGCATAATCAGCATTTCCTAATTCTACAGCAGCTAACGTTCGAGCATTGGCTTATATCTAGTATCAAATCCAACAAGAGAATCAATTGTTTGAATTTAGACGCGCTGATACGCCACCCATCCTGCTAATCTTGGATCGTAGGAATGATCCAGTCACGCCGTTACTTACTCAGTGGACATACCAAGCCATGGTCCATGAAATGCTTGGAATCCATAACGGGCGTGTGGATCTATCCTCAGTTCCTGACATCAAGAAGGACCTCAAGGTAAGGCTCCCCATGGTGGACGATCCAGCATAACTTAGAGTAACCCGAAATTGTAGGAAATCGTACTATCGGTTGACCAAGACCTCTTTTACAAGAAAAACAAATTCCTGAACTTCGGAGATCTAGGTGCCAACATCAAATCGTATGTTGATGAGTACCAGAACAAGACAAAGTCCAACATCAAAATCGAGTCAGTGTCAGATATGAAGCGGTTCGTCGAAGAGTATCCAGAATTCAGAAAGCTTTCAGGCAACGTGAGCAAGCATGTAACTCTTGTCGGTGAACTCAGCCGTCTTGTCGGCGAGCTTCATTTGCTTGAAGTTAGTGAGTTGGAGCAAAGTCTTGCTTGCAATGAATCGCACGCCTCCGACCTTAAGGTATTTGACGTCCCCCAACGGCGGGTTGCTTTGTAACAGGATATCGGATTAACAAACACGATGGGGTGTTTAGACATTGCAGAAGATGATAGAAAATAGCAGAATCTCCGATCGAGCCAAAGTTCGCCTAGTTCTTTTGTACGCACTTCGATATGAAAAATCCCCCAACAACGCAATCACCACTCTGATTGAGCTTCTCCATCGAAACGGTATCAGCGAGCTTGACATCAAGGTAGGCTCCAATTCGATTCCAGGGGTAGCGTGACTGGTTTGCGACCTAACTCTTCACCATGGTAGCTTATTGGTACGGTGATGCAATATGCTGGAGCGGATCAGCGTCAGGATGATTTGTTCGAAAACGAAAATATATTCTCAAGGGGAAAGAACGTCTTCAAGGGCTTGAAGGTACGGAATCTAGTTGAGTCATATTGAGCTGCTTTTCAAATCTCAAACCGACACGTATGTTTCTGCAGGGTGTTGAAAACGTATACACTCAACATACCCCACATATGGCCAATACCATTGATCAGCTGGTCAAGGGTAGACTCAAAGAAACCAGCTACCCGTTCGTAGATGGTTCCACTCGTGATAAGTGAGTATAACAAGCATCCGATTAGTGTCTTGAAGTATAACCCAACATCTCTCTGCAGGCCTCAAGATATCATCATCTTTATGATTGGCGGCGCCACTTACGAAGAAGCCAAGCTGATAGCCCAACTAAACTCATCCATCCAAGGAGTCAGAATGGTTCTGGGTGGAACTACCATTCATAATAGTGATAGTTTCATCAACGAAATACGGGAAGCTTATTCAAGATTTCCTTCATCGATTTCACCCTATGGCAGCCGTAGCAACTGGCGCTAAGACCAGCCCCATCATATATAGACTAAACTCGTAGTAATTTCAGTCATGTCTAGCGACATACAATCATATGCGTCTCAGCTATTCTCGTAACTTTCATTCCCTTGTAAACAATCAGTAAAAAACTATCCACGAAGTCTACACAAGTCATGGCGTTAGCGTAGTATGAACCTGCTCCCCACAGTGGGACAAAAGCTGGTGAACATTTCCATACTCATATCTTTATTAAATGCCAACTGATGATGGTGAAAGGCCTACTGGAGCCTTAGGGATTCAGGTCTGAGGGATTCGTTCCTGCCTCCCTCTGCTGATCCCAACGATCAATCTAAAATCCAACATTAACATAAGGAAGAAAGAATATGCGGAAAGACGATTATTACCCAGTCATCTGGACAAAGGCTTCTATAGGCACGGTAGAACTGTCTGCAGGCAGGAAAGCTCTCGCCGCGAGCGGTAATACATTTATGGTAATCTACATAATTTTGCCAACAATGCTTAGTCTGGTTTTGGTTGGGAAAGCGAGCGTCGAAACCAATGGTTTTCAGCTCAATATTCAGCTCAGTCTTGTCCGACATAATGATGTGGTGAAAGAGCAGTCCGCTATACTGTTGTGTAGACTATAGGTTTGCATGTTGCAAGGGGTAGTATATCTTTCGGGGGGGGCTCAAATCAGGTAGGATCCAGTACTGGATATTTATGGGAAGGGATATGGCAGCCCATTCATGGCGACAGTAATTGCATACCAGAGAGGCTCTCCAGAGGAACATAATATATATTTGTCACTACATTGCCTGATATCATCATAAATTCGTCAGCACCAGCTGTTAACCTCTGTACCCAATGATCATTACTCATGTAGTATGATACAAGCATTAGGTTAGAACAATAGAAAACGATCTAATCGCTGATGAAAATATCTAAATTCAAATATTTAACCATTCTTAAAAATGTTGCCATCCGAAACTTATAAGAGGTGATTGAGCAATACTGCTTACTACACTGGAACGACATCTGACGATCGAGTGAAAACACAATGCTCACTGTACAAAGGAATCCTCAGATCGTGGTACACCAAGCAAGCCTAAACGAAAAATACGTTGCTGGAAAAAATAGATATAAGATGGTTAAAATTGGGTTGGCTCATGGTTTCACACATTCTGGACTTGGCGCACTAACTGTGGATTGTGCTCCATGTACACCATTAGACAATGGCCCCATGCCAATTAGGCTTCTGCTGAGCTACCTCACATCCCGAAATCGCCCTGGCAACAAAGAGCGACTCTTTTCCATACTGAGATTTTGATGCCATTGGTAGACCGCGCCATGCTCCAGTAAGAGCATCCCAACCCCTCACTACCACGATCGCTAGTGTACAAACCATGGCCGTTCCAGACATGCTCAATGGGTAGCGCACATAAACTGGGAAGAGACACTAATACAACTACTTTAAAAATATTGACTAACCCATAAACCAAACCTGTAATAAATAATAACCTTCTAAGCTCAATGGTAGCGACGCTGATAGCTGTGATTCACATGAATCATCACTATGGTTGAGCTTTAGATTTGGTGATCCCCGTGTTTTCACTGTGATTCTAGGGGTGCGTATGACGGCGGATGATTCAAGACCACTTGCATAAATCATTCCCCAGTCTCGTCTAGAGTACCAACTAAGGAATCAAACTCGATACAACTCACTGTACAACCTGATTTACACATGCATGGCTTCATACGCTGACAGTTATGGGAGATAAAAATGGAAATTGCTACATATGCATGCTGAAAGGCAAGCCTAAATCTTTAACTACCGGCCACCCAATCAATTTCCCAGACTGATAACCCCGAAGCGGATCATTTTATCACATTTGTGTCACACTGAGACCCCAATCTTGCCCACCGCCATTTCTTTGATCCAATTAAGCTTAAGTTGTACTCATCTATCCAGTTGTGCTGACAATCGCATGAAGGCTTTCTCACATCACCTATCCATTGGCTAAAATTTGTTCCGGGAGCCTCACCCGTGTGACCCGTCGCCAAAGCCTATGGCATAGCGGCTACGGTGAAAGCGAGGGCATTGGATCGTAATATATGGTCGAAGTCGCTGGGTTATACCCAGCCTATCATCATGACAGCTTTGATTCCTTTATATGCTCTTACGCGCGGAATGAGTCAATCCAGTCATCTGCTAAACAGCACCTGGGAAGGCTAAGCAATCATACTACTCGATCGCATCAACCCCTCCGAAACATCTCTGTATAAATTTGAGTCAAGTATATGAATACGAGATCTCCTTAATTGTCGTGGTCACCACGGTGTCATGTGTCCCTTGACTCCACTGGCTAATATCCATATTGTACGTGTGATTATTATTACTCGTTGCGGAAATAGAATGTGCCTTATCTTTAGCCGAGTGAGAATCACAAGCCTTGAATTCCCTAAAATGGATGGGGTCTGTGATAGGGGGATGTAGGATGGAGGGGGAAGATTGGTGCTGATGGTTGTACAATTAAGCTCACCTTGATTATCATCAAAAAGAATAGGGACTTACTTGAATCACCTTAATCATGGCCATTTTGGGTAGGAGCGTCTTCAGACATCAATCTCTTCGAAATAAGCAATTGCGAGGTCCTCACGAGGTGCGCTGAGTGGCTGCTCCTTTCAATATTGGTTTAAGCATCGAAAAATACTTCTAGCATGCTTCGTTTAGGAGCGCAGCTTCTGTCCCTTGAAGTCCCCACGTAGCCCCAAATTTATATACAAAATCCTTTTATTGTATGTGGCCCAGGCCCGAGACCGTTGAGGGTCAATTTCGCAGTTGCGCAACTTATACAGGGATATTGGCATGGAAAAGTTCAATGGATTTCTTGCTCATGATGGCCAGAGCACTGAACCAGCCAGTCCCCAAACCGGTGAGAAAGAGAGGCCCGACAAGTATGCCTTGGATTAAGCAGATCGAAGTAACCAGGTGACAACTGAAAAGACTAACAGAGGAGAAATACGGTAACTGGTATTCACTATATACATGGAACACTATGGTCGGGACGGATGGGTTGGGCATCGCAGTAAACATTAGTCGTCATGTCGGCTCCTATGCCCTGGCTTGGGTGATCGCAAGCTGAGCTTGAAACAATATTGACTCTCAGGATGCAACGGTGGATGCGAAAAATTGATATCTATACAAGTCGTATTGAAAAACCAGAGATTTCAAAATGTCAGTGCGACAGATAGCACCGAAAGCTGACGGCGATCTTCACTGTGGAGAGGCCGGCTGATTTGAACATCGAGACAGGGAATATCCAGTGGTGGCAATGGTTCCCACTGAGGTGGGCTGGGGGACCGCAAGCTGGGAAGCTCGTATTCACGGAGAAGTGTTGGGCTTGGGCAGCTAAGTGGGCTTAGGGACCGTGGCTTTTCGCTTGAGGATACAGACCGAGATTGCGACTTGAGCTGAGTCTGTGTCGGATATTGTGGTTGTGAATGAGGGATGCGCATGTATGATGGCCTTCTTGGGAGGTTGCGTGGAGCAAAACTATCTTCCACAGGCATTGGATATCCGCCGTTGGGGACGTACTCTGGAGTCATATCCGGATAGAGCCCCTTGGGGATCGTGATGTGTGCGAATAGTGGCTCTCTGGATGGGCTACGGAGGTTTCCGGTGGCAACGTGGTACTTGTTGTGGTAGGAAATAAGATGCAGGCGGTGACCATCGGCTGTGGTGTAGCATAGCGACTGTTTGATCAGGCCGTCGGATTTGTATTGGAAATGATCTGACGACTGCTCAAGGTCGGAGCAGTAGCCATAAAGTGTGGGTGACTCAGTGACCTTGGCGGATTTGCGCTTGCTTTCCAACTCACGATAGGTCAGGAAGCAGCCGTGAACCCGCGAGGGGGACCAAGTGCGGCCGTCGGTCCATCTCTTCATACTGGCCTCCTCTTCCTCCCAAACATAGACAGATCCAGAGCGGAGGCTACGACGCTCCTTGTCGCTCAGGCGTCTTTGAACCCGACGCAACTGACCTAGCCGACAAGCCTCAAATATGAGAAGGGCATCGTGAACATTCTCAACGTAACCATAATAAGTCTCCATTGCTGTAGCCATAATAAAAAATCTTCGAAATACTTCTAGTGCTAAAATACCAATGCACACGCAGTGAAAACTGGATATGATGTGAGAAAGATAGGTGATCTTTTTGGAAAGACACGCTAAAGAGAAAAAGGCGATAATAGTTTGCAGCTTAGGGGCGAAAGCCAGGTTCTTAAATATTTGCGCGAGCACCTACAGATATAGGAGCTAATTGAATCCGTATCTCCATCATCAAAACGGGTATGGTGAAATCATTCAACCTGCTGCTGTCAATTCAATTTTTAATTCATGTTTCATACCAGCAAACTGCCAATAGTCAATCTAAGAATAGTGATACCAAATAAACTATCAGCAGAAATCGATAAATTAATCTTTGTATTCTATAGTGATAATAATAAAATCCTCGAGAATCAATGGGAACCCCTCTCCAATTAGCCAGATGGGTGGATTGAATTGGGTGGGTACTTTATACCAGCAGTTCTTGGCGAAAATTTGCGATGATTCCCTGAGCTTAATTTGGTCGAGCATTGGAATCTGCGACTGCTAGCATGGAAGAAACCTTGGCCCGAAAGCGCCTATTAGGCCATGTCTGTTTCTGCCATCATATGAGCAGGATTACCAAAGTAGACGATATTTGTCCATGGTGTAAAATCAACTATGCTTGAGATTGGGTAACCAAAACCAATAAGTAGGCTAAGGAATGTGGCACAAAGATAATTATACATCATTGCATTGCTGGCTTAAATGGAATTGCCAGTTCAAGCGCTGAGTGCGGCCTCAACCCGTATCGCAGGCCAACTGTGGATTGGCCCATCATTCTTTGGTGATAACATGAAATCCCCCTCACACTGTTACACGCCATTTTTTTTACACCTCTCGTAACTATTCACCCTGCCCAGATGAGCTAGGGGCCCAAAAAAGGGAATCTCTCCCTGTGACATTTTTACTCAACCTATTCAGTAAGCTTATATCCATCTATTAATGGAAATGGATTGCGTGCTATCTATAGAACAGCCAACGACACGCACTCTCATTAGATTGTTTATCATCCAACTAAATCATACCTCACTGTATCCTAAAGATTTGGACTTGGTCAGGCCAACCAGGTTCCCTGGCCAGAAGTTTTAATAAGGAAACCCAGATATGAGTTTGGATGCGGTCACTCTGGGTAATACAAGACACTCCTGTCATCTCATTTTAGTGGAGGAACCGAAGGGGCGAGGGAGAATCTATGATCTTTGTGAAGGGGATTACCCGTCTCACCTAGTGGATTTTCGTGGCAGCCGTTGATGCCAGAGACTCAAACATGCTAGGGAATAGTAGAATCAGCACCCTTGCTACGAGGCACCCAAACAGCGGACGGCCGAAATGGGAGTTTACTCTTGTGACCCTGTTTCTGAGCGTCAGCAACCTATCGGCCGCCAGTCCAGCTTGGACATTTCCCAGTGAGTATTCAGCCGTAGCAATGATGGTATGCTTATGGAAAGTATAACACGATGCCGACTTACCTGGTAAATAAATGAAGAATCGGATGATTTTTAATATCCCTTTGTCAATGTCACGACTGACCAGCTCGGCATTGGATTTGTCAAGCGACATCTTCCGAGCGGAGTATGTCCGTGTTAATTGGCCTGAAGTTGGCATGAAGTCATGGGATTCGGGTGAAAATTTCCCCTTTATCATTCTGATAGCTGGGGCATTCTTATTCAAGCCATTGTTGTACTAATGACCGTGAGCTGCGACCGACATGATCAGTTTACTCACAAACCAACGGTGGATGCAATGATATATCCTGGTGTTTCACATGAGCAGGATTGCTAGTCACCGTTTTGGTATATTTTGCAAAGATGTGCATGGCCATAGGTGTCTTGGATGGATTCAAGTTGCCTCTTGCCTACAAAGGAGATTTTGTCATATGAATCAGTACGCTTGCCACTGCAACGACATAGGGTCTTGGATTTACTGATCAAATGTAACTAATGGCGGATTATCATGACTTGGCAATAACAAGTCAAGTCAGTCTGAACTGATTTACAGCTAATTGCTCATTAATCAACAGTTTCATTCAATCTGTTACCCGTAATATGATCACTTTATTACACAGTGAATGAGTATATAGTTCAGTGAAACGGACCAATACGAATATAAGGTTGTTTAGCGCTTCAAGGGTTTAGCCGAACTGCACTTCAGCTAAGTTTAGCATTCGAGGTCTATTTATATACTGGACCATAGCACCGCATGTATACTTTTGGGCCTAGGAATCAGCGAATCTATCCAGCAAGCGCGGCAACACCAGGTCTAAGCAATCGATTCCCTCATCAAGTCTAAAAATGTCCCTGCATGCTGGGAATGAGTCGAATATAAATCCCGTGGTTGTGCTGCTAAAAAGGTTTACCCATCTTCATCAATGGTGTCTAGATCATCCAACCATGGACTGCTTTTAATTTCAGAGTCAAAGTCCATGAGCTACGCCGGCATGCTTATGCTTATATGCACTCCTGAAAAGAATGGGTCGCTCGATTGATTAAAACCGGATTAGGCAGTTAAGCTTCTCGAATATAATCAAAGGTAAAGCTGAATAAGAAGCCGTTTAGTGCGGCTCGGATAAGATATACTAACTATACTGGTCTCGATTAGACTTCTCTTTTGCACATCCCGTATAGAGTCCAACTCACTGCCTTGAACATGGACATGCCCAGTCAAAGAGCTTGTCGACGCTGGCCAATATCCATTTCTACAGACAAAAAGCGAGGCGCACCGGCACGCACAACACTTGTTTAATGTAAAAGGGTGGCCCGTAGCTAACTACATTGTGTTGGCGCTTCAGCTGTATACACGCAAGAGTCAACAGCATTTGGATCTAGGCTCGCCGAGCCTACCCAGTTATGTGGTCATCCATCTTCATAAAACAAAATTTTGGTTTACCCCTATCGGCCCCGCAGTCGTCAGTAGCTCTATTGCCCAGAGTGGGCCGTCATATGGCAGGCAACCATACATATGCAGAATAGCAGAATGATGATGAACCAAAACTGATGCAAATGGATAAATTGGTTTGATGTCAAGTCATATTATAGGTCAACAAGTGCCATTATAATCCAAATTATGGTAAATGTCACAATTAGAGTTTCATTTAGGTATATTACCAAGAGCAGGCTATCTTATTTCTGTCGTGCTAAAGGCTTATCAAAACTCTGTTTGCGCTATCGCCAGAATCCGTTTAAAACATTCGCGCAAAGCAGATGAAGGAGGTGAACTGTATAACAATATATGATGTCTCGGATGAAGCGGTCATTTTGTATTCTTCGGAAAGTGTGGTTGATGTCACAGGGTACACTCAGGAAGAGCTCAGGGGAAAAACTGGGTATTGTCTGATCGATCCAGAAATCGTCTGCGCAATGCAAGCTGCTGGCACACGTGTTCGAGAAGAGGACAACATGGCGACAGTAATGTATACCAGCATTAAGCACAAAACTGAAGGCTTAATCCCAATTGAATCCGTCTCTGGTCGGTGCTTCGATATCATAGTAGCCGTCATCACGCGCGCAGATAAAGGCCAGCCTCGTCTCCGAGGTAACTTCTACCCTCGCATATTTCCACTTCTCTGGTGTTAAACCTTTTACTTCGTGACCTCCTCGATAGCTTGCTACGCAACTTCACAGCATACGTATACGAGGAAAAATGGCGGAATTATGGCTACACAGGTACGTGAGACGGCCAATGTTACTTAGCAACGATGTTGTCTTATTCATGCTTCACCTGTAGGATATCACACCCAAATACGCTACAAGTATCATAAAAACTCCTCCAAGTCCAGAACCGGCAGCGTGCATGATACTGAATCGATTCACACGCCACTTGACCATAGAATTCGCCACAAAGAACTGCGAATTTCTACTTGGTATTGACGCAAGGAAATGCAATGGACTGTCTTTTCTAAGCTATATTGATCCGGACGACCTACTTTTTGTCACTGAGCAGTTCGAAAATGTCAAGGTGAGCAACGCGGTCGCCCAGCTTCAGTTCTCGTTTTTATCCCCCCAATATCGCCAATCATTACCGGTCAGAGCAGCCATCTTTTGTGCGAATGATGGGATCATTCTGAATATCCGATTGTTCAAGCACGAGAAGAGTAGCAACGATGGCTTAGTGTTCTTGAATTTTTTTCTGGACGGCAGACCAGATCTGCCAGCGAAATGATTCACCTGAGCAGCGCGTCAAGCTGTTCAGTAGCGGTGATCACAAATGTAAAGGATCAGCCACCCTTCGGCTCCGTGTGAAAACCGCCATGTAAAAACCACCCCCTCCAGCATTGAGGCATCTCTATTCTATGGGCTTAGCTTCCATAGGATTATTACAATATTTATATCATATCATGTATTCCGATTGAGTAATAAGGGTTTTGGCTCTACTAAACAGGGACAAACCAAGTAAAAATTATCGATTAATGCGGCTCAAAACAAGAATATCCCTCTATTCATTTTTATGACAAGTCTGTTTTATTTGGTGGGCGAGCCATGCGTATCGCGGCAATACTGTTATGCAGAGTGGTTACATCTTGTGGGAATTCGAGTGATACCTCCACCTCGATCGATGCTGTCAAGAGGCTACTCCAAATTATCCGGGAAGTACACTAATATTACGGCTCCAGCAAGCATATACCATTCCCGGTGTGCGTGCGATGTGTTATATAGGCACAGGAAAACATGAACTAAATAATGCACTCTAGGAGAGCCATGTAGAAGTAGAGTCTCCCACCATCAGATCTCTGTTAGCTGTATAGATCTTTGCCTGGTCCTATGACAGCATCACGTTCGCAGTTCTCGTGGTTCAAATCAGTAACCCACTTGATTTGTCCGTTGCCAAAATTTTATGGGAGGCTGAAAAATAAGGTTGAGAAGGCTATGACAGCACGAACAGCACAGGGTAGATCCATCTATCTAACCAGACACTAATGAATCATGTTTCAAACGATGTATTTTCCAAATATCTTCAACATGGTGAAGCTACTAATCACGCTGGTAGCCCTGAAACTGGGCAAAATCAACGAAAATGTATTTGGGCCTTCTATCACTCTCCAGGTAATCCGCAATGCGTGGGCGACTCTTGAAGTCATGATAGAACTTGTGCAGCTTTGGGTATTTCTCCTTCGTTAACGCATTAGGGCTCAACAGGAGGTTGTTGTCAGTGATGTCAAATACACAGACATCAGCGAATGAGAGCTCGCTACCAGCGAAGTAGCCGGTATTGCCATTCTCCTCCAAGAAGTGCTCGAATGCCCCCAAGTAGAAGGGAATGGTATCCTTGATGTATGCAACCTTGAGGGTTTCCTAGGGGGATCACGTTAAATTCGCATTCGAAGAAATGGATCATGGAGCATATGATGGAACTTACAAAATCAATATTGAAGCTGAGTGCAACAAACCTGTGACGCCAGTCGTTCTAAAGGAATCACAATGCGTCTCATCAGAACACAACTCGGGGGTTGAACAGTACATAATGGCTACGCTTACGGTTGCGTCGGCGATAAGGTCTGCCCGGGCAGCTTCTCTATTATCCCTGCCATAGGCATCTATTTCAGTTGATTATGAGACAAGTTGAGGACTTCGTGTGTTGCATGGAACACTTACCATGTTTGCGGGCAAGATATCTTAGAATGGCATTACTTTGCAGTAGTTTGAAATCACCATCCCAGAAGACGGGAACTTGCTGCAAAGGGTGTATTGTGGGCTTCACGGCGGCCCATCCCTTGGATGATGTATCAGAATACTCCACTGTCTCAGAAACATATGGCTGGCCTTTTTCTTCCAAGAAAAGACGAATCACTTCAGCAACTCCTCTGACAAATCGGAATAGCAATCCGAAAGGTAAGAAAACAGTAAGCCTAGAGGTAAGAGACGACTTCTTACCTAATAGGAAAGTACAAGATGCGGTATTCAGTTGACATGAATGAGTAAACTACTAGCCGTTGAATGAGATGACACAGAATGCACCAGAGAGGTTGGTTTTATACATACAACCATCAATAGCGATCAGATTAGGTTGTCACACGAAGCGATCCTGGAGTCCCAGATAATCAGTGTCAAGCCAGAAACATGTTGATTACCCGGTAGAGTACCGTACCAAGTGGGCCCAACTTCACATCGTTGTATCAATAATTGGCTAGCCTGGAGATACATTACTAATTATCCAAGCAGATATCCCTTAGTCACGGTGCAGCCCAAATACCGAATGGGTTTGCAATATTGGATGCGATTTGCCTTGTTCGATGACGTTACTTCCGGGAGGCAATCGTAATCCAATAGTAAGTTGCTAAAATGAAATATATGCTGACCTTGAACAGTCACGCCAACCATTCCCATTATGTGCTTTTCTTGCATACAATCGGTACTCAACCATGTGCATCAATCAACTTCAAATGCCCTGCTTAACCTGATTCTTCGCTTAAAGTTTATCAGGAATTAAGTTGCCACAATTTTCCCCATACCATAATTGGAAAGCGAACAAATACCTTCATTCATGCAACCCCGCCAACTCTCTAGTACAGCTGGATTCCCTTGGTCTACATGTATCGAACATACTGGATGAGTTACTATTATTACTCCCTGACGTGAATGGAAGTCGGATGATCTTTAGTACCAACAATATTGAGATTGCTCAACCCTAGCGTATCATTTATTAATGGTGAGTTACTACTGATCTATGCTGATACACTCAGTGCTCGCCGAGTATTGGCAGTGATAGCGATATTATGGGTATGCTAAGCATCATTCTGATAGCCACCAAGACGGGCAGTGTGTCCATTAATATATTTGGGTCTTCTTTCACTCTCCAAGTAAGCAGCGATACGTGGACGGCTCTTGAAGTCATGGTAGAACTTGTGCAATTTGGGGTATTGCTCCTTATTCAAAGTACTAGCATTCACGAGTAAATTGTTGTCGATGTTGTCAAACACACAGACATCAGCATAGGTGAAGTCACTGCCAGCGAAATAGCCAGTGTTGCCATTCTCCTCCAAGTAATACTCAAATGCCTTCAGGTAGAAGGGGACGGTCTCCTCGACGTATGCGGTCTTGAGGTTATCCTAAGGCATTTGGTTAGCGCACCGCTCCAGAGAACAGTCTGGGCGCTCCAAGGCAAGACGAGTGTACTTACAAATTCGGGGTTGTAGCAAAGTGCAGTATACTTGCGGCGCCAGTCATTCTAGTGATGTGGTTCGAGAATATTAGATCAGAACGCTGCCTACCAATCAGCCAAACCCTAAGCATTCAGATATACTTACGGTGGCTTCGGCAACGATATCAGCCTGAAGAGCTTCTCTCGCATTCTTCCCATTGGCGCCTATCACAGATCATACTCAGCAAAGAGAGAAGGGCATACTTCACGGAGCACATCGACCACCTACCATGCTTATTGGCCATGTATCTCAAGATAGCCTTGCTCTGAGACATCTTGATGTCCCCATTCCATACAATAGGTAACTGATGGAGGGGTGCCAAGGTAGGTTTGAGGGTGGCCCAGTCCTCGAAAGTCTCATCAGTGTATGAGATGTTCTTTTCTTCAAGGAAAAGACGGAGCTCTTCAGCAAGACCTCTGTCGAACAGAGGATCAGGTCAACATGAAGCATGACAACAGCGGGTCTTGGCTAGTCGAGACGACCTCTTACCTGATGGGAAAGTACAGGATGCGGTATTCGGCGGGCATGGGTGAAGATATCTCAGACTTGAGAGTGTGTTGATGGTGTGATGATGTGCCTTGGTTGATGTTATATACAAAATTGACAAGCATCTGCAATTAGGTTAGGAGGTTGTACAGGTGAGGTTTCAACCTAGCACCTCTATGCCCATAATCATTAGACTTTGGATTGCTTCTACTATGCTCTTTCGTCTGGGTATTCAGTAACATTGATCTAAATGGATTACTAATACACCTCGGATTCGAACTGCAGATGTAATCAAGCATTTCGAAAACAAAGCCTTATTAAGGGATAGTATTGGCGCCATTTCGCATAACACGTTGTTCGTATTAATAATCCAGGAGATAGATTGTGAAAGAAGGTTTACCACCCTTTTTATTTGCCCAATGTAGAAGCCTGGTAACACAGATCATATTATTACACTAGATGCCAACCAACCAGTAAAATAGAAGTAACGGACGCTGCAAGATATTTCAACTTAGCCATAACATCGATACTCACATAAAATTATGGAAGACCCTTGTAACGAAAGTTAAATGTACTTTCAACGGGCCAATATATATATGTGAATTCAACATTTAACAACTTGCAAGGTAGATTTGTTATACTCAGAATACTTTATTATTTTACTATTTGCATGGGGTTTCCAGCACGTTGCTATAGTAAAGGTACTTAAATGGTGTTTTCATTTCCATGGAAATAAGCAATATATCCATTAGCATATTTAGGTCTTCTTTCGCTCTCCAAGTAAGCAGCAATACGTGGGCGGTTCTTGAAGTCATGGTAGAACTTGTGCAATTTGGGGTATTGCTCCTTATTCAAAGCATCTGGGTTCAAGAGGAGGTTGTTATCAGTGATGTCGAACACGCAGACATCAGCATAGGTGAAGTCATTGCCAGCGAAGTAGCCAGTGTTGCCATTCTCCTCCAAGTAATACTCAAATGCTTTCATGTAGAAAGGGATGGTCTCCTCGATGTATGCGGTCTTGAGATTTTTCTGAAGTACATGATTAACATACTAATTTAGGAAAGGATCGGAGTGAACTGTGGTGACGTAGTGAACTTACAAAATCAGGGTTGTAGCTTAGCGCAACAAACTTGCGACGGCAATCATTCTAGCGATGTGGTTCGAGAATATTAGATCAGAACGCTGCCTACCAATCAGCCAAACCCTAAGCATTCAGATATACTTACGGTGGCTTCGGCAACGATATCAGCCTGAAGAGCTTCTCTCGCATTCTTCCCATTGGCGCCTATCACAGATCATGCTCAGCAAAGAGAGAAGGGCATACTTCATGGAGCACATCGACCACCTACCATGCTTATTGGCCATGTATCTCAAGATAGCCTTGCTCTGAGACATCTTGATGTCCCCGTTCCAGACAATTGGGACTTGGTGGAGAGGCACCAAAGTAGGCTTCACAGCCATCCAGTCCTCGAAAGTCTCATCAGTGTATGAGATGTTCTTTTCTTCAAGGAAAAGACGGAGCTCTTCAGCAAGACCTCTGTCGAACAGAGGATCAGGTCAACATGAAGCATGACAACAGCGGGTCTTGGCTAGTCGAGACGACCTCTTACCTGATGGGAAAGTACAGGATACGGTATTCGGCAGACATCGGTAGGAATGTTGGGCTTGTGCAGCTTGAGTGGTCTGTTGGCTCCTTATATATATAAACTCCAGGTTGCACAAAGTGAGTTCCCACTTGATTCCACTAGAGTTTGGATTTAAGGTATCCTTGCTCTGTTTTGACGGCAAGGCCATGTATCAAAACATTTTACTGACCCATGTCTTAATTGGCTGGAGCATTGATTACTAATCCGCCAGGCATTGGGTCTTTGGGCATAGCTCCTTACATTGGCTTGTACTATCGGACAAATCTGGATAGCCAGCAGCTACTATTTGTTGGATGGTTTCATGACGCCATGGCACGAATGGCCATTGCGATTCGCCAATTAGCTATATGGGATCGGTTTTGAATAGGTAAATTATGATGAACTGTTCCTAATATGATGTATTAATGTTCCGACCACTAGGTATGCAGTAATGTACATCGGCCATCATGAATACAAAACGTTACACGACTGCGAAAATTTTACTAGAAAATAGACAATGGGCATCCAGTCCAAGTATAATCTATGTATATGCACCAAAGGAGACTCACCCGACCGGAGCGTTTGCTGCACTCACAGGGTCAATAGGCAAGGTTGTAGAAGAGAAATGGTCAAATACTTATCTCTCGAAAGGGTCTTCCTTTTTATTTTCAACGCTTTCTTTCCCTTGTTATCCTAAACATTCGATGTTCCTACTTCTGACCAAATGAGCCTTATACTAAATTCTGAATACTCGTCACCACAATCGGACACCGTTCTCAGCCAACACTCCTCCACACTCTTCGACATCAAAGCACTCATTCTCAACGATGGAAAAGTCAAGAGGGGAGAGGAGGAGTACTATCTTGTTCTGTATGAGCGCTTCGCTACAATGGCTGAGGTTAAGCAAGTACTCAGGCGACATGGCATTGATACGTTGTCGGGGAATTTTAATCAGCTGTATCGCTTTTACCAGGCGTTTGAAGCGGGTTCGCGCACCATGTTCATATGCAGCAGTGTTATGGACCTGCGGGACCCGGTCATTCTAAACTGCTCTTCTATATCAAGAATATCTCCAGAAAATAGTAATGAAGGAGAGAAGTACAGTTTTCGTGTGGAGGTCGACGGCCGGGTCTTTCAGTTTCACACCAACACCAAGGATGAGCTTGTGAGCTGGATAAAGGCCTTCAAGACCCCACTACCGAAAGTCCAAAAGATCCAGGCGCAAGCGACGGAGGAGGAAGAGGAGTACCTGAGCTCGGAGGTCGAGTTCGATTGTACTTCCGTGCACTCGCCTACCGACCTGGCGGCATTTTATAGGTTCGGGTCGCCGCCTTCCATCAAGAAATGGAAAAAGGGACTCGCCAAGCCTTTCAAGTTGATGTTCAAGGCGGTCAAGAAAGGAATCGAGCACAACTCCGTGATCCATATGTACGGTAAACTTTATAATGGCCACCTTGACGAGATTCGTTCCATTTACCGTTATCTTTTGGCGGGATGTTTAGCAAACGGCCGAAACACAAGCTTCTGCCGAAAACTGGTGCTGAACAGAACAAGCATGTGTTCCCACCGTAAGTTTGGTTTCCTGCATCGTCTGAAGTTGTTCAATGGATGACCTTTTGAAATACCACAGCCGTTTGCCAATGCTTATCACATGGGGTGATAATTTGTGGATTCTAACCGAGCGCTATCAACTGTGGCTACTGGGACTCGAGTCAGGGCAATGGTTGAAGAACTTTCCAAAGAAACCCCCGCAGCGATTCAAATGCCTGACAGTGTGTAATGAATGCCTGTTTGGATTGACGCTACGTGGTGAGTTGTGGTGCCTTCAGTTGACAAATAAATACAAACTTCGGAAAGATCTACCTGAGGCACATGATTGGATTGCGGACTGGCCTCAAAAGGCTCCAACTGCTTTCCAGGTGATTTATGGGCAGAAAAATAAGCTCTTTGGTCTCACGGAGACGGGGATCTTATGGGGCTGCTCGGTCCCTAGAGGCAAATGGGTGATGAACTGGCCGGGTAACACAACAAGACGGTTCAAAGGATTCGTGGAGAATTTTATCACCGAGCGTAAGTTCTGACAAATCCACCCGATGTTACACTCATGGGCTAATATGATGCAATCTCCACTAGGTACCGCGCAGAGTCAGTTGTATACCATCGATTTCGACGGGGTGATTTGGGCCTTGAATATTGTCCAGCGTGAGTGGAGCCAGGTTGGGGTCCGGGCAATGACCCCAATGCTGATGCAGACATTGTGCTGCTCCACCAAACGCCCTGAATTCTTCAGCGTCCAAGAGACCGAGGAGGGTGGTACAGCGATCTACTCGACATCATGCTCCCATATCCACTGGACCAAGATTGCCAATATGCCGCCCTGTCTATTGGTTCATATTACATTGACTAAGGTTCAGGAGGAGTGGTTCTTGGTCGGAACAGATTCCTTCAATACGCTCTATGCCAGGCCTCTGGGCTCAAAAACCCAAGAATGGGTGAAGGATTGGTCAAGTCCTATGCCTGAGAAGTCGTCCACCTACAATACCGAATACCACTGGGAGCAGGTTCCAGGGCCTCCGAGCGATTTGATGCAGATAAGCATAGGTGATCAAGGCACCGTGATGGGGGTTAGAAGAGCCCAGGACACGTGGAAAAAGAGTAATGGTGGGCCGGTAAGGATAAGCCGTTGGAAACCGACGGAGAACTCATTCGTGGGTGTGTCTGTAGGCTCCAAGAGCAACACATGGGCCATTGATGCTATCGGCCACGTCTACCGACAAATCAAAGAGAATGTGTGGGAAAGGGATGTCGATTCAGAGCGGTACTGCTGTGTCTGCGTGGGAGCTGATGGGGTGCTATGGGCAGTGGACAAGGATGGATACCTTTGGAGAAGAGAGGAACTGGAATGGGCGCTAATTTCCGAAGTGCCCAAAGTGTCTTCCCTGAAAAGACTCAAGGCCATTGCAAAATCGAAAAGTTTGATCCTAGAGAAGACTGTTAGCAAGTGGAAGATACCAAAGAGTCCGCTGAAGATGATCGCAGCTGGCAATGCTCAGAATGTCTGGGGAATCGCACTCAATGGCCAGGTCTATCAATACAACTCTCAAATCGGATGGAAGGCCGTCTCGGGGATACTTCTCTCACATATCAGCGTCGGTGCCAACGGCGCAGTATGGGGGGTGGATAGATTCATGGACGTTTATCGGCTGGGGGTAGATAATCGGTTTGTTTCCACCGGAGGGAAGCTTCGAAAGGTCCACATCAGTGCGGAGGGATATATCTGGGGCGTTGGATGCGATGGCTCTATCTGGCGAAGAAAGGCCGACGACCACGATTCCCGCGACAACTCGGATTTCTCGTACAACGCCTTGCTGTGTGCGAATATGTCCTCCATTGTGTACGATGTGGAGGAGAGCATTAATGTGCGGGTCCCCAATATGGGATGCGTGATATACCAACATCTCAAATCCCAGATCCCAAATCTGGACGCCACCGGGTTCATCGGCTACAACGAGAAAACACGCACCATCGTTGTGGCCTTCCGCGGGACCTCCACAATGAAGGACGCCTTTACTGATATTAATCTGGCCATGATCGACTACTATATAGACCAATCGAGCGAAATCAAGGTGCATCGTGGGTTCCTAAATTACTACTCCGCGCTTCGCCAGCAGATTCTGGATGTGATTGATCCCCTTGTTGCCCAGATGGGAGGAGCGAAGGCTGTGGAGCATATCTTAATCACCGGCCATTCCCTCGGCGGGGCTATGGCCACTCTGGCCGCCGTAGATATGGCCAACCATTTCACCAACGCATACGGCACGCTAGGCTTCAACTACATTCAATGCATTACCTTTGGTGCCCCTCCGGTTGGTAACATGGAGTTTCGTAAACACTGGACGTCTTTCCATAACATAATGTCTGGATACCACTTCCAAGACCCCAAGGATCCCATTTGCCATGGCGACCTCAGTTTCCTTCATAACTCTGCATTGAACATGTTCACCCTTGGCTACAGACACGTTACTTCCATTGTTAGGTTAAAGGCCGGGAACGGACACCGAATGTTCAACTACATAAACCTACTCCAAGAACTGATGCCAGGGCAGTTCAATACCGAATTCCCGCTCCTGATACGTATCCAGATCAAGACGGCCAAAAATTCCGAATCGCCCTGGTATCACTTCGAAGGCACAGGCGCGAACGGGGTTGTCACGCTGACCATTGGCGATTTCCGACCCAAAAGCTTCTACGTCCGCCAATTTCCCCTCGATTCTCTGCTCGGACGATCCTTCGGGCGCGGGAAAACGGATACGTTCTATGTTGCAGTGGGCGGTCTCTTCCGCCGTTCACAAATCCGGGCTTTCTCCCTGGCTTACGACAAGAAAGGATACGGCACCTCTCGGTGGGTGATAGATGAAGTGAAGATCGAGCTGGACCAAGAACTCATATACCAGCAGCAGAAGCTCAAAGCGGTTCTTGACGAAGCGTCTAATAAGTTTGAGGCGGAATTTTAGATTCGAGATAACCTATAGACTTGGTTGCGTTTTTGTAGATAGGGCTAATCAGCATCTTTTCGGTTCGTTAATTAATGGGAGTTCATGTATAACAGTTCACACATATACCACAAATCGATGTGTTCAGCGATCGCGCTCTAATAAAGTTGACTCCATCGAGTAAAACGGCCCATGGGAATCTCAGACTGCTACGATGGCTCGGAATCGGATCCTATACGCAAACATGATCCTGAATACAGTCAGAGGCTTCGTTGATTGGTGCACTGGTCCTGCCAGTTTGCTTTTACCGAGCCGTACGTTCTTCCAGCCTTTCTATCACCTTGACATCGAAACTCACATGAAACTAGCTATACTGGGTGGTACGGGGCGTACAGGTGTGGAGGTTATTAAGCAGGCCTTGGAAAAAGGTTTGACCGTCACTGCCTTGGTGCGCGATATTGAAAAGGCAAAAGAGAAGCTGCCCTCCAGCCCAGAGTTGACTCTTGTGCAAGGAGACGCCCTGGAGCAGTCAAAGGTGGATCAAGTAGTGCAAGGTAGGCGTTTCTTCCAGCAAGTAAGACTCTTTGCTTGTTTCAGGCTGACCAGTCCATAGGCCACGACGCGGTTATTGTCTCCCTGGGAGGGGGCCTGCGCGGTCCAGACGTGGAAATATGCTCAAAAGCACAAAAGCTCATCAATCACAGTGTCAAGAAGTATAATGTCAGGCGGATGATAGTGGTCTCTTCGATTGGTAACCCGTAACAAGCAATATGGATTTGGTTGCTCAATTTGTGGCTAACAGAGGGTCTGTTCTAGGCGTTGGCGACTCTTGGAACTCGGTGAGTTGGATAACCGGGTTTCTTCTCTGGTTAGTACTTGGTAGGCCCTTGGCAGACAAAGAGATACAGGAGCAGCAGATACGTGAGGATTTGCCCGAGTTTGACTGGACTATTGTTCGGCCAGGCCAACTCACCGATACCGGTCTGACTGGTACATACCGTACCGGGTTTGATCTCGGGTCGAACCGAATCTCCCGCGCAGATGTTGCTCACTTCATCTTGAACCAACTCGAGAGCGATGAGTTTCATAGGCAGGCTCCCTCGATTATATATTAGTTATTAGGCAGACAGCGCTGAATAAAAGGGCAGGTGTTCCGACCGACGTATATATTTTGATATGAATGTTGCAATGGAACAGAAATGATGGCTGACATAGAGAGGAGTCGGGAATGCGTTGGAATCGGAGGGAGGTCCTCATTAGTGCAATGGGTTCAGTGAGTGACATTAGGGAAGGAAGGGGTCTGATGAAAGGAGGCTGAAGGATTAAAAGAATATAGACAAAGCAGTTCTACTAAATTTGGCCGGAGCGAAGACGGAATGAATTTACAACCCCAACAACTCAGTCTTGTGAGTCTGTGTGCTGACAGCTGCACCGACTCAAGCGCGTTTCTAGTTCGGCCAATCTTGCACGCAGCTCCTCGTTTTCCTGTTGCAGCTGAGTTGTTCTACGCTCTAGCTCTGCATACTGAGTGTCGTTATCGCGGGAGGAGCCATATGTTGGAGGGATGAGCATATCGAACTCCAGGATTTCGCGTGCAGTGGGTCTCTTGGTGGGGTCTTCGGCCATCAACCAAAGGACCAGGGTTGCCTCCTTGGGCCATTTGGCGAGGAAGCCATCTGGGAGCACACCATGGCGCAGGTTTTGCAGGAGTTGGGCCCGCTCCATCAGTGTCGAGAACGGGCAATACAGTTCGAATAAGATGATGCCTAAGCTGTAAATATCCGACTTTTGATCATACATCTGAGGTGGATCAGCTAGCTGTTCGGGCGATGCATACGTGATTGTGCCGACTCTGGAGGTGCGAGAGGAGCTCGAGCCACTGCAAATGCTCTGCTTGCGCGAATCAGGGCGGGAGCTGGGTGTGATGAAGTCTTCCATGCCAGTGACTAGTCCGAAGTCCCCGATTCTTGGAACAAGCACATCCACGTTTTGGATTAGAAATTCGGGATCGTCGTCTGAAGCTATGCTGCAGTCCAAGAATATATTCATTGGCTTCAAGTCTCGGTGGATCATGTCTTGGTCGTGTATATAGGCAACGCCTTGAACGATTGCCCTGAAAAGCTGAAGATTCGCCGAGGAGTCGATGGCAATCGGGATGCCGTTTTGTGGGTTGGAGATGGCTCGATTACGAGCATCAAGGTAGTCGTAGAGCGTGCTGTGGCACAATTGCATTTGAATGAACAGGGTCAGCTCCATGTTGGCGATGCCAGCAGGTGGCTTTACAGGCGCATCCTGGGATTCACACGCCGAAAAATCATCGAAGGGCATGATCTGAGTCTCCTTTCCCAGATGAATAAGCGTGCTCTGGGATGGACTGCTTGCCACGTCTTTAGAGTCCGCAACCGAGTCTGGATCGTCGAAGGCGAACTCGATGGAGTTGCTGTCTTCGGAGTTGGTCAGGGACTCACTCGCGTCGTCGGGAACCGCTTGGAGATCGGAGTCAAATGTTTGGCTTTGCAAAGGGGAGGCAACCAGATCCTGGGAGAACTCATCGTGGTCGTACTCGTAGTCGAGATCCTCCTCGCTCTCGTCATCAAAGGATCGCTTGACGTTTTCAAGCCACGACCCATAGTACCTTACCACATTGGGATGATCGAGCTTTGACAGAAATTTGATTTCTCTAAAGATCTTCTCGTGTCTGGTCTTTTCAGATCTCAGGCGGATTTTCTTGACGGCGTACTCTGAGCCGTCCAACTTATTTTGAACCTAGAGCGCGCCGAGTGAGTCAGTACGTCTGGGTACCCATCACTCTCACAGAGGACATGTTCCCTACCTTGAAAACGGAGCCAAAGCCACCTCTGCCTAGCTTGCGCACCTCTATAAAATCGGTTTCGTACCGGGAGTTGTACAGCTCCAATATGTCGGTGAAGCTCATTTTGGACAGCTTGGAGTAGGTTCTCTTTACCGATGGGGTCTCGCTAGGAAGGGTCAAAATCCGTTATTCCTGAAGGATTCTGTGCGATTGAAATAGCGTACATACAAGCTGTTGTGCGTCTCATGGTTCCCGCTAAAGTAGTCACTGTTGTCCGGGCTGCCTTTATCGTTGCGATAACCGATGGACATCATTCTTTGTAATGGCTTTGGTTCTACCTCTTGCTGAAAATCAAGTGAAAAAGCTCGTTAGCAAGATTCGCCAAGAATATTGCCGTTGAGCAAGTAATATACCTTCATGGTAGCCATGGCCTGAATCACCAGTTGCTTGAAAGTGGACATGTAGGCTGATCTAACCCCAGCCATCTCGTCAATATACTCTTCGTCGATGAGCTGTGAGGAAGGAACATTAGGCTTGGGCTCCCGAGATCGAACAAGTAACCAAAGGTACTCACTCCCATCCCGCTCAACGTCTTGCATATCATGAAGAAAAGCTTCCGGTTATGTTGAGGCGATTGATCATACAGTGCACAAAAGTTCTCAAGCAGAGAAACCAGAAGCAATCGGCCTTGACGTCGCTTGCTTTCCTCCAAGCGCTTGGAATCAATCATAAACTTATGAGGATAGCTGAAAGCACGGCGCAATCCATTCGAGTTGGACGTACGTTCTAGAAGTGTAGGATCCAAAGGAATCGAAGTTGAGTTTTCCACGGAAAATGGAGGCGGGTCATAAGTCCATACCTGAGGATTTGAAAATCCGACTGAGTAGCTTGTTTTTGGTGGCAGACTTGGACCGAGTAGCGGCTTCTCGACTGTAGCCACTTTCCACATACTCGGCAGCAATGCTATCGGATTCCCAGATGCTGTCCTCCCAATTGACTGCAGATTCACCACTAGAGGAGTCAACCGTATATTCATTGCCACTCAACGACCAACTCATGCTTGCTTGACGGGATTATAGTGAAGGTTGATGGAAGTGGCTATAGTTTGTTATGGGGAATTTTCCTGAAGGTATAAGAAGGCAATATTCAAAATCTGGAGAGTGACTACTGGTCGCTAACCACTATCTGACTGATATTGTACAAAAAAGACTAATATTTGATCATCATGTGTTTAGTTGTAGTTATTGCGTTAGGTTTACGTGCAACAACAAGCTGCTGGCGAATCACAGCTGACTGCGGTTGTAGGGTCACTCTATCTATCACAGATGGGCGGCATCGAACGATTTTTGCTGTGAAGAAATCCCTGATTAGTCCAATGAACAGGATTGACTTGGAGTCACAGATCATTCGCACGGTAAGCTACGCTGAAGAAACTGCTATTTCTACCAATCAAGGCTACAGTAGTAGTATCCACAGCAGCTTACCCATTGCTGGATATGGATATGGGGCGACAGGAAGGTACTAATTGAGATCCCGATTGATCTGCGGAATGGACACTGCTAGAAAACCCTGGAATGGCAGAGGCAGCGGGTGAATCCAGAATCCTGCGTATCCTCGCTCTGAGGGGTTGAGTGATAAGGATTCCAGTGGTGGGAATACAGCTATTCCGTCACCACATTTAAATAGCTCTGCGATTATCATACGCCTTCCATCTGGTACACTATTATTTAATATCCCATTGACTTTGCAAGTCAATGGTCCTACAGCAATATCTTGGAGGCAAGTGTATTGCAAACAATTGGCCTGGTGTTTAGTTAATTGCTAGCTATACAGTACGGCTTGGTAGCTTCATTTGGGCGATATATGTTGCTGGGGTTTTGAAGATATCAAAGTGATTGAAAGAGCCACTTGATTAAGCCTCATCTGATATTTGATTGATTGAAAAAGCTGAATACATATTTTTATAAGGTCCTGGGAAAACAAGCATATAAGTGATGTCAAGGTATGTCTCAAGTGCGTGTGTGTCATGTTTTGCTCCAAAATTCTACTATGGGCATTTGATAAATGTCTGGCATTTGACATTGTTGCTTTGCTCACCAGTGGGATATCTGCTCTCTCTATAACAGAGGAGGTGGTGGCTCTGGTAGGAGAAGTGTCTTTCTTTGGATGTTTTAGTGAATATAATCCAGGTAAATCCCAGCAAGGAATTTGACCAGAATATGTGAGCATTTGTGGACAATGATCCAAGCAAATGAGTCAGGTGAGTATTTGGGTGTAATTCTAAAATTTATGATACTCCCACTCAACTAAATACTGATATTACCAAGTCCTAGGTGGGACCTAAGTAATGCATATTTTGTTGTAAGAGTCTTGGAGATATTGGAAGTGATTGGGAGAACAAGTAAATTATGTGGCTTTCACTCAATGATTTATGGAATGTAAGAGTAGTATATCTGCTTTTACATAGTCTTGGCATAGAAACATGTAGAATAGGCTTAGGAAGGTCCTAAAAACATGTGTGCAAAGTTTGGGGCTGTTTGGACAACTTATCAAATTATCATGCTCTGGGTACCTGATGTTTTGGTGAAAATATTTTATATAAGTCCCAACAAGTAATTTGGTCAGTATTCTCTGAGATTTGTAGGTAATGATCTAAGTAACTAAGTTAGGTGAATATTTAGGTGGAATTCCAAACTTTTACAACATTCCCACTCAACTAAATGTATATCCTGACTAGTCCTAATTTTGACCTAAGATATTCAAATTTGTCTCTAGCTAGTACCCTATGAGAAATTATTGTGATGATCCCAGCAACAGGCCATCACAGATTTAAAGTCCCGTGACTAAGTGGTATTGATCCTGTCAGGACATCATGTAGAGACTGTTGAAAAATAATTGCACCCCAGATTTCACAAAAACATTGTCAAAATTTTTCACTACAACAATATATACATGGCTTTTAATTAGTTCCCTGCCAATTTGCTCACTTTCTGATCCTAGACACTTGATTACCTCCTATGTTTGTGTACATTGATTGGCTATTGCCTCTTTTTCACAATCCTTACTTCCTGACTCAATTATTTCACTTACTTTTCATGCATACAAATTGATTTATTTCAATTCAAACTTCAGCTGTACCTCAGTTGCCAATTTTATTGACCTATACAAGTCCCTATATCCTACACTAACATTAAGCCTAACCCCACACTCAACAAGTAACTTCATTAAAATCCACCACCCAATCAGTATTTCTGCTGTAACACTCTGTTTCCATGACTTCAGCAGGAACCCAACAGCTTTATGCCACTGTTTGTCCACTGGTTCCCAGACATCCTGGTCTTCAGCCAGCACTGCAAGGTCTAGCACCTCATCTGCCAGTCTTTGCAATAAATCCTTGCAAAATTCAAGTGCATTTTCTTGAGCACTGCTCTTGAAGAAGTGCTGCAACCTCTTGGTGTGCCTATTAATGTTCCAAAACTCCACTGAAGGCATTGTGATAGTTGTTTGAGTTCTTGACATTGTTAATTTGTCTGTCAGCGGGATTGCCACTCTGGCAACAATGGAGGACATGGAGGCTGTGGTAGACAAATTGCCTTTCTCTACAAACTCATCCACCTTGCTGGAGTGTAGCTCAACTGCCTGTGCTTCCAACTCTTGTGAAAACAACTATTTTCTTGTTGGTTTCAGCTATAGTTGTGATGGGCTCCTGAGAAAGCTGCTGGTTTTTATCACTGGCAAATCCTTCATTGCTACTTTGACTAAGTGTCTCTTGAGAGGTACTACACATTTTCCTTGATAAATGTTGTGCTGGTGCATCTGTGTCTGCCTGCTTGTCTCTAATTGGCACTCTTCCAGCTACCTGATGTATCTTTGATGCTTGTTTGGAGCTTTTGGCCCTGCTTATAACAGGCTCTTGAGGAAGCTGCTGGTATTTAGCAATGACACCTGTTGCATCCAAGAGAAAAGCATGATAAACTCTTGAATGAGTTAACTGAGCCTAAGAGACAATTAATCACAGAATCTTAGAATTGTTAAGGATGACAGAAATATTAGCAGAGAAGTTCTGGACAAATATTGGTTTGTATATAGTTGAGTTGGGCTATAAAGGCAACAGAGTTGGTTTGCTATACAGGCTAGGCTTGGTGTTCTTGGGAATGCTAGATATGCTAGGCTTGGGTGGAAACTAGAAAAGCATTGTTGAATTCTTAATTTTGCTGAGGAACAATCTTAATTCTGTTGAGACATACACTAAACCAAAGGGTTCAAAAACTTTATTCATATTTTTCTGATCAAGTTGAATAAGTAAGCACCAAGAGACTGGACTAATTGAAATCTGTTGGGGTGCTCATAGGTGAATAAGATAAATGAGAAAGTACATCATTAATCAGCTGATGTCTTGGCAACTGCTAAGTAGTTTGATAGATCTCAGAGGACTAATTACTTGGAAAGGCTTAGCACATCAGTTGAGGACGTAATGATCACACAAAAATTGATCAGTTGTGACAGCTAAAAAAAGTTTCTGAGAAGTGATCAAATAAACCATAACTGGGATTACTTATGTTTGGGTTAGGGAAAATCAGTTAGGGTACTAGATTTTCTAACGGAGTAAAATAGGCTAAGTTTTAAATGTTGATGCACAACAGCACCCTGGTTCTTCTGCCTTTGCTAGTTTCTGCTATTCTTAAGATACTTTCTTAGCATACCAGTGCTGGCCCAAAATCTGTTTGCCTGTTTGAGTTCAGGATAATCCTCATGGAACAAGTCAAGCTCATTCTGCTTGGCCTTGAGTTCCTGATGGTCCTATGATATGCCAGCCTTAAGGTGATGGCATGCTAGTCTTCTGACAGCCTGTTGAATATTAGCCCACTCTTCATTATTGCACTCAACAGCTTCACAGATCTTCAATGTCTTTTGATTTTTTGGCTTTGGTATAAACACCATATTGTCTCCCTCCCATGCTGTAATGGATTTTTCTGTGGGCTTTATCTCTGGGCACTGCTGTTGTGCTTCAACAACTGTACAGTGTACCTCTGCTGTTACATTGGTAAATGGCACAATTCTTGGCTGTGACATTGAGCTACTTGAGTTCCTTCTTTGCAGCAAAGATGCTGCTTTCTCTACCTGGGATATTGATTGCTCTACACCATATATCTGCTCATCCTGTTTCTGGACTATTTCCTGATATTGCTGGGCCATTGCATCTATCCTATCAGCCACTGCACCTAATTGCTTCATTAATGCTTTGGTATGAGCTGACAACATACTTGCTTATATGGGCAGTGGGGATGTTATGATGGCCACTTGCTGGTCTTCAGCTAAAGGTACTGAGTTTGCTACATTCTCATCTGCCTGAGCATAATAGTCAGCTTGCAGCTCTGCAGAGGTTCTCAATTGCTTACTTGACTGAGAGCCTGAGGAGTCCACATTATTACCCTCAGTGGGCCCACTGTCAACATGACCATTTTTGGATGTAGTGCCGCTTGTTGCATTGAATGTCAAAGCAAGCTGTTGTCCAACTATTTTTCTGCTGCTGTCAGTGGTGGGGTTTGGTTTGGAAGCAGACAACTTTGCTTTATTTTTGGCAGCATATATATATGAAAATGAGTCAAACCAAAGGGGACATAGTGCTACATATACGTGTTTATTGTTGTCAGAGTCTCAGAGATATTGGAAGTGACTTGAAGTACAAGTAGATTATGCAATTTTCACCTGATGGTTTATTGAATTTAAAAGTAGTTTTATAATCTTACATTGCCTTAGCTTTACAAACATGTAGAATAAGTTAAGGGAGGTCCCAAGAACATGTGTGCAAAGTTTAGGGCTGATTAGACAACTTTGAGAATTTTCATGTTCTGGGTACCTGGTATTCTGGTGAAAATGTTCTAAGTAAATTCCAACAAGGAATTTGGTCAGTTTTCCCTAGGATTTAAAGGCAATAGACTTGCTCCATCATTCCAGCTGATTGTAGTGCCCAATAGTGCCATACCATGCCAGATGGTGCCAGCTCATGCCACAGAGTGCCAGATGGTGCCATACAGTACCAATTTGGGATAAAAATTGACATGCATATGACCCTAAAATATCAAATTAATAACAAAATATACAGCACTCTCTGGCACTATGATCTATGGTACAATGGAACAAGTCTAATGATTGAAGTGACTAAGTTGGGTGAATATTTAGGTGGAATTACAAATTTTTACAGCACTCCCACTTGGCAAAATGTTCATACTGACAAGTCCTAATTTTGACCTAAGGTATTCAAGCTTGTCTCTAGCTAATGGTTTGGTACATATGTCTGTAATCATTTCATCTAAAGGACAGTAAACTAAGATAACTAAGCTATTCTCTATAGCTCCACATATGAATGATGTCTAATATCTATGTGCTTAGTTCTAGCAAGAAAAGTTGGATTTCCACCTAATTGTATACATCCTTGATTATGTTGAAATAAAGTAATAGGCAGTTTATAACATAGGCTTAAATCTGAAAAAAGCTTTCTTAACCACATTGCTTCTTTTATAATATCACAGGCTGCCATATACTCTGCCTTGGTTGTGGAAATTGCTATGGTCGGTTGCTTCCTTGAATCCATGAAATTGCTCCTTTACAGTAAAGAACGGTGTATCCTGTGGTAGATTGCCTGTCTTCCAAATTTCATCCCCAATTGGCATCAGAGTATCCCACAAGATCCTGTTTGGAATCCTTATAAGTGATCTTAAGCAGATATCAGCAGCTCCTTTTAGGTATCTAAAAATCCACTTAACTGCTGCAAAATGATCAAATCCATAATTCTGATTATGCGTGCTGACAACTCCCACTGAATATGAGATATCTGGGCGTGTTCCAAGCATGATATACATCAAACTGCCAACCATAGATTGATAAGGAAAGTTAGGGCTTTCAGAAGGTACCAACCTCTCTTGATTTGGTTGAATTTTGACCAAGTTAAGGTTTGTCTCCATTGGGGTAGCTGCCTATTTGCAGTCTTCCATTTGGTAATTCTTTAATATATCTTGAATGTACTTAGATTGGCTTAGGGTGATAGTCTGGGTACCTCTGTCAATGGAGAACTTCATCCCTAAGTAGTAACTGAGTTCTTGTAGATTGGACATCTTGGGCTCTTTAGATAGGCTGGATTTAGTCTCTTCCAATGTTGCTAGGCTATTGGTGGCCATAGTTAGACCATCCACATCTAGAGCTAATTGAACTGGATTTGTTCTATCTGTCTTATAGTATATACTATAGTCAGCATTACTTGTTTAGAAACTCAAAAATTTCAAATAAGAATCTATTTTGCAATTCCAGGCTCTTGGTAATTGTTTGAATCCATATAGAGACTTTTAAGCTTGCAGACAGAATAGGGGTTATATTGGTCAACAAACCCATCAGTCTGGTCCATATACACATCCTCATTAAGTTCTCCATTCAGGAATGCTGCTTTTACATGCATTTAATGTATAAAAAACTTATATTTGGCTGCAATAGCCAATATTAATCTGATGGAATTAAACTTGGCTACCAGTGCAAAGATCTCAGTATAGTCAAGTCCTTTTGTTTGAGAGTATCCTTTGGCTACAAGTCTTGCTTTGTATCTTTCAATTGTACCATCAGCCTTGTATTTTGTCTTGAAGACCCATCTGCATCCAATTGATTTTTGGTTGATTGGTAATTTGACTAAGTCCCAAGTTTGATTTTCCATCAGGGCCTGATATTCCTCAGTCATTGCAGATCTCCAAAACTTCATCTGAGGGCTATTTAGGGCCTCTTTTACAGTCTGGGGTTCATCAATATGGACTGAATAGGCATAGGCTAAGTTTGTACCCTCATTGATATAGTAATTTGGGCTATTTCTTGTCCGATTGGATCTCTGGGCATTTGATACTGGAATGATCACTTCTGGGATATTCCTGGGCACTGATTCTGGCTGAACCACGGTTGTAGAGTCCTCTGGAGTGAAAAAATTTTCATTGTTTTGCTCTGATTCAATCCTGACAATTGGTGGACTTGAGATCAAATTTTATCTGGAAGTACCTGGTTATAACTCCTATTTTAAGGTATGGAGGTGTGGCAAGAGATTCCACCCAAAAATCATAGGATAATTTTTGATCATGGATCATAGATCTTGCCCTGTCATTTATTGATCTGTTTGCACATTCTGCTACTGCAATTTGCTGTGGAGAGTATGGTACAGTAGTCTCTTGCTTTATCCCATGGATTTTGCAGAAGTGGATGAAGTGTTTTGAGGGATATTGTCCACCATTGTCAGAGTGTATTTTCTTGATTTTTACACCATTTTCACTCTCCACCATGGCTTTAAGCACCCTGAGCTTAGTCAGAGCATCTTCCTTTCTCTCCATGAGGTACACCCATGTGTATCTTGTATAATCATCAATAAAAGTTATTAATAATTTCATCCTGCCTAAGGATAAATTTTGCACAGGTCCACACAGATCTGAGTGACTTAGATCTAATATTCTCTTAGTTGTAATTAACCCAGAGCTGTTGAACAGCTGTCTGGCTTGTTTCCCAAATATGCAAGCTCCACAGTGCTCCAAGTTAGAATGGGGATCAATTTTTACTCTGGAGACTAGCTGATCTTTGATCATCTGCATAAATAATCCAAATTGATGTGCCCAAATCTCCTGTGCCAAAGCATCAGTGTTTCTTCATTTAAGTTACTTATATAGGCTTCCAGATATGATGGATTGTAAGTCAGCTTGTAAAGATTCCAATCATTGATACCAAAAGCAATATGGGCACCATTTTGATCAGTGATCCTGCATTCAGAATTGTCAAAGCTGAAACTGAATCCTTCTGCAGTGGCCTTGCTTATGGATAGTAGATTCTTGGCTATTTCTGGTACATAAGACTTGTTCCGTTGGATAGTGCCACATTGAGCCATGAGTGCCATATGATGCCATAGTGTGCCAGAGAGACCAAGTGAACCTATACTTGGCCACAGAGTGTGAAACATTGCTCTACATCTTCATGTAAAATAGCCCTTGTGTTTTACCTATGATGCAGGAGAAAATCCATTTTTTGATGCTTTTGCAGATCAATGTTGTGCAGGATGTGTAATAGCACAAAAGGATTGAAGATATGCATCTGATACTCAGTACCCACGGCACTCTGAATTTAGCTCCTGTGGCTTGTAACATGTCACAAAAATGCATGGCACTATCTTGATCCACTGGTACTATCTGGCACTATAAGTGCTTTTTATTGATCTTACTTTAGGGCTAATAAATAAATATAGTGCCAGATAGTACCAGTGGACCAAGATAGTGCCATGCATTTTTGTGACATGTTACAAGCCACAGGAGCTAGATTCAGAGTGCCATGGGCATTGAGTACCTGATGCATGTCAACAGTTCTGCTGTTCTCTTACACATCCTGTGCAACATTGACCTAAAAAAAAAGGTCAAAAAACGGATTTTCTCCAACACAATGGGTGAAACACAGGGGCTGCTTTGCATGAAGATGCAAAGTTATGTTTCACACTCTGTGGACAAGTATAGGCTCACTTGGCCTCCCTGACACTCTATGGCATCATTTGGCACTCATGGCTCAATGTGGCACTATCCAACAGAACAAGTCTATAGAGTACTTCTTTAAAGGTCAGTGTATGGCTTCCTTCACTGCCTCCAAGGTTTACTCAGATAGTACCTTCTCCCACTGCATCAAGTGTTCCATTGTCACCTAAGAAAGCCTTCTTGATTGGAATTTCTTGGTATTGGGTAAAAAGTTCTTTTTGGTGTGCAAAGTGTTGAGATGCTCCAGAGTCAATGTACCACATCTGGGAATCCTTGTTTGTGGTCATGTTGGTGAGTACTAAATGCAGTACCCACTCTTTGCCCAAGGGTTCTCCCCAGAGTCCTACCCAAAGTCCCCCAGTTTCCTCTCTATGATTCCCCCATGCGCCCTCCCTCCTATCCCTGCCCTTATCTAGTTAGAACACTTACCATAACAGGAAGGTGCTCACACCCCTATTTTATGACACATTGTGTATTATCTAAGCCCCCCAGGTGATATATATCTACTCAATTGAACCAATTGAGAGGACAAGAGGAGTTGGACAAAATAAACACAAGTCTTTATTACCTTGCTACCTTCTGTTGGAAGCTATTCTGAACCAAGTGGTACTGACTTTACCTACTAGCTCTCCCACTCACCAAGTACAGTCAGTAATAACCTACAATATTTCATGCAGATACAAATTGTCTAACTTCAGTTGCAGTAGCTTTCTATATTCAGGCTTTTGTTGCTGATTATCTCTCTTTTTGAGACACTGGTCTGATGTGTGTCCTTTGCTTTTGCAATATTTGCAAGGCAGGTTGCCATTGCCTCTGTAAGGTCTCAGGTACCTCCTTTATTGCTTATCATTGCTTATTAAAGCACTTTCTTATTCCTTCTTATTGGCGTCGATTTTCTTAACTTTTCATCCAGGAGCCTTCCATATACGTAGGTTAAGGTCAAACCTTCAGTTCTGGACTCTAGGGCTGATACAAGGCCCTGAAACTTGTCTGTTGGGCTATTTGGTACACCCACAGATTCCATCTCATCCACCAGCAGGGAACTTCTGTTAATTAGATTTTTCATTTCTTCTCATGGCTGCATCTTTGTAGTAAAGAGTTTTTGTCTCAGATACATTTTCTTATCAGCTGAACATGACTGGTAGGTGTCTTCTAATGCCTTACAGGCATTCTTGGCCATTTTTGCTCTTGAGCATTAAATTGGCAATTTGTCTTTAACATTAAGGCAAATGCAGTTGAAGGCACTTTGTTCTTTCTTTGGATACTTTAAGGCTTTATCTCCCACTTTTTTAGGAGGGCATTCTCCTCCCCTGACCATAGACTTGTTCCATTGGATAGTGCCACATAGTGCCAGCCTGTTTATAGTGCTGGATTGATCTGGCACTCTACAGCACCATCTGGCACTATAATTTCTACCATAATGCCTGTGGTAGGATATAGTTACTGGTAATATTATTTAATCTTACTTATGTTGCTCTCAATAGTGCTTTCCTTACTTTATTTACTCTTCATAATGCTCCAGACACATTTCTCTCAGTGGATGTCTTCTTGTATGAATATACTGAGCATTGATAAGTATCCTAACTATTTTACCTATTCTGCTGTTATCTCCTATATATGACTTTCCCCTGTATTTACCAGCCAATATGTTGAATTTCTTCAGATATCCAAGTGTATACTCTACCCTCACCCTGAAATGATCAAATATCTCATTGTAGAGCTTCTCCTTCCTGCTAAGCACACCATTCCTTGGCTTCCTATATCCTGTAATACATCCTAATCTCTGACAATCCTCTCCTATGAAACCTTGTAGGGCAATAGTTCTTGTAATAGCAGAGGAGCTTAACAAGGGATCTCCTTGAGTAGATTGGGGTAGATAGTCCACAGTAATTAGTCTAGATCTCCTCTATTGTGTTAGAGGAAATCCTGGGGTAGTGATGGGATTGATTAGAAATAACCATTCAGATGAGTCAGTCATATTAAAGCTAGTAGGTGATTGTGCTGAGGCATATTGATTTGATTTGGTGCAATCTACTTTATTTATCTGATTTTCCATGCATTATGATTAAATCTCCATTAATTGCCATGTATCCTATCATTATGTTGGAAAAATCATCCTGAAACAACGACTTGGTAATTTTATTGATGCTCTACTCACAAGTCTATAATCTAATAAGAAATCTGCAATTAATAGGATCTGATCCATGTCAATGCAATCCAGGATGCATCATACATAAAATATGGAAAACTCTACAATCACATTAGTTTTCATATATATTTCATGTAAGACCAGGTTGATGCCAATACACTACTGTATAAGTATCCAAATCCATCACTATGGTCCCTATACCAAGTCTCAACTCATCTTTAGTACAACCCAGACAAAACCCATCCCCCTGCTCACAAGCATGGTCCAGTCCAGGGAAGTCAATGTTGGATCCATTCAAGTTCTTGCTAAGTGATTTCAGTATGGCCCAAGTGTCTATGAAGAGCCTTCATGCAGATATTTGGGCACTACTCATTAATCTAGTAGAACTAGATACCTTGGAGAGTTGACAGAGATGGAAGAACCTGAGAAGAAATCTGTGGCATGAGTTCTACATCAAGATGCCAGTGGATGCATGTAAGAAGATATATAACAAGACAAGTATTGGAATCATGAATGAGCTGCAAGTGAGGGGAATTGATGAGGAAGCCGTGTGGGAACAATTTTGCATGCAATTTGCACAGTACAGGCCAGACATGTCTGTTTGTGCCTCAACTCTGGGAACCAAAGAGATTTTGAACGAGTTTTTGCCTCAAATGACTAGTTTATTAAGTGATATATTAGTAGAGCTAAGTGGCTTCCAAGAGCAATATACACAGGACTCATCCAGGCAACAGTTCCAAAGCATCAGACAGAGGGTAAGTGAATACCTTGAGGAATCCAAAGGTGAGCTTCAAGAGGAAGCATACAGACTGTAAGCAACAGCATCTATATTGTGCCAGAAATCTTTGCTGGGTTCCCTACCATCCCTTGCAACTTCAACAAGCCAGCTTGTGTCAGTCCTACTACACCAACACCCTTTACAAGAACACCCTGCATCAAGCCAATGCATGTTGGGTCAATGAACACGCTTCAGAGCAAAACCACCAGAACTTGCCAAACTGCTCATTTAGACACAAGTTCATTGGAGCAGGCCAAGTTGCTTCAACAAGCGGCATCACATCAGACTCAGCCAAGGTTCATTCCAGCACATCAAGTTGCACCTGCACAAGCTATAACACCTGACCATCAGCAAATATATTCTGGTGAACTGACTGATGATGACCCACATGAAGTGCCTCCACCACCGTAGCCTTTGGCAAGTAAAAGAATACATCAGCACATAGCACTGCAGGCTGGTTCAGTAGCATCATCCAGAGCAATCAAGCACAGCCAAGCTGCAGCATTGCACTCACTAACTAGGAGGCAAAATACTGACTATGAATACACAGGTAGCCAAGAGGATAGCCAACAAGGAAGTAGCTTAGGTGTGCAAGTTGAATCACTGACAAATGGTTCAGATGTAATCTCTGTGAGAAAAAAACCTAGGAGAGGATGATGTAATTGCATTGAATTGCTATTATTTGTCACAATCCAAACAATACACTTTTTTTTGCAATCCAACTCAAGCCACCACAAATCAGTGTTCACTAAATTTTTGATATAAGCAATATAGTGGTTGTCTCACATTTGAGACAGAACCCCTATAAGTAAGCACCCTGCATATATACACATCATCTGTTACACAAATGCAGCCTTTTGATCCATTTTGCACCTGTTTGATTGGTTGTGTGCTAGCTATGATGCCTTGTCCAATCACTAGGATTGGGGATTTACTTGCTCAATGGGCAAAATGGGATATTTGATGGCAAATCAGGTAGCTTGTGTATTGGTCAAAGAGCCATTTGGGGGCTGACCGCCTCAGAATACTTTTCAACCAATTAACTGCTGAGATACCATCCAATTGGAGTGATGGCAACCAAAATTGTAAGTATCAGTGTACTTTATAGTGTGATATGCATTTATTTACATTTACATTGAAGAAACATATCTAAATACCATATTCTACCTACCATAATAGCGGTATCCAATCACTCACATGATGCAAAAAATACAAGTTGGTGCACTCATCTGAGCCAACCTCATTGTGTCAGATTGTGCCATAGCATGCAAGATTGTCCCACATGATGCAAAATCATCCAAGAGCAATCCTGCCTACTGGTAGCTATAATATTGCACCTGATTGTTCTTAGAGACCGTGGATTACGCCGCATGCCCTGGCACAGTTCAATGGAACAAGTCTAGTATCCATAAGACCTCTTTCTTGTAGCAGCATCTTCATCTTCACCTTCCACACTTGGTAGTTAGATCCATTCAACTTTTCAGCAGAGGGAAAATTTCCAGTAATGGCAGTAGTAGACATTGTAGAGAGTGACAGCCTGTGGATCATAACCTGTTGTAAGAGTCTTAGAGATATTGGAAGTGATTTGGAGGACAAGTAGATTTTGTGGTTTTCACTCAATGATTGATTGAATGTAAGAGTAGTTTTAAGCTTTTACATGGTCTTGTCATTACAAGCACATAGAATAAGCTACAGAAGGTCCCAAGAACATGTGTGCAAAGTTTGAGACTGTTTAGACAACCTTGAAAACTCTCATGTTCTGGTTACCTGATATTTAGTGAAAATATTTGGAGTAGATCCCAACAAGTAATTTGGTCAGTATTTCCTAGTTTTTGAGGGTAATGATGTAAGTGACTAAGTTAGGTGAGTATTTAGGTGGAATTACAAGTTCTTACAGAATATACATGGTGCCACATCTTTATCTATAATGCTTACTATGGCAGGTCATCTTTGAGTCTTACATTCATATAGGTGCAATGTCTCAAATACAACACTGTCTTCAATTCACAAAAGTATTGGCCAAAAAGTTATATGATAGCATTATGTTGTTGAAGGTCAAGCTGTTTGCCCCATAGACAAGGCAACTTGGATTCAGCACCATAAGAGAAGAGGAAAAAGACCATGTGGCTATTGTAGCAAGCTGCTCAGCCATAAAGCTTGCAGTCAGCATAGGAAGTATTACAAGGATCATGACCAGTGTTTGCCACACAAGTCATATTTGACCATTCATAAGTCACTAATGTACCAACATTAGCTTGATGGCCAGTTGATACTTCTGTATTGGATCCTAGCTGTCTTTGTCTCCTTGTGCAAACTGAGTCAGGTGATTATGTGATGCCTTTAAGCTGACCTCAGCCTTCTGAATGTGGCATGCTGAGTGATAGCTCTGACAAAGAAGGCTCACTGATGGATTGTGAGCCTATCTCCCCTAACAACAATACCACCCATGAGCCCGGTCAAATCCCTATATGCAATGAGACAACACCTGTTGAAACAAATGCCAAGGATACTCTATGGAGCTAAGTGAGCCCAGTGATCCAACTACTGATGAATGATGTAATTTTGTAGCTAGAGAAGTAGCGCATTTCCACTAATATCAGTGATGGGGGCTTTGAGGATTTATTTCTACTTCTTGCTAAAATCATTCCAGGATACAACTTACCATGTACATGGTACAAGTGGACAACTGTCCTACAGCTGGCTACATATGACCCAGAGACTGACCTGACTGCAGCATGTGTTAACAGTTGCATGGCATTCACATCCAAAAATGCTACCATTACAATGTGTCCAAATGGTCAGAATTATACCACCACTGAGGGGAGGCATTACTCACACTCCATATATATTCCAGAAATACCCCATCTAAAGAAGCTAATGCAGTCCAACAAATATTGCAGAGCTATTGAGTATTGCACTCAGTAGCAATCAAGGGCCAACATATCCAATATATTTAATGGCAAACATTACAAACAGCTAAGAGGCAAGGGCCACAGTGAAGGTATGTATGACCATGCCTTTGCCTTAGCACTTGATGAATTCCCATTTAACAACTACCCTACTGGCAAATCTTGCTGGCCACTGATTCTCATCAATATGAATCTGCTACCTATCTTACAGTATCAGAGCAAAAATCTGATGGTAGTCTCACTGGTATCTGCGCCTAAAGTGCCACCCAACCTGGATAGCTACCTGTATCCATTGCTAGATGCATTTTGTATGCTTTCCAGCAGGATGACAGTAAACGGCTGTAACATAAAAGCACATATTATTATCTGCATTGGAGATACCCCATCCATCAGCAAGATAGCAGGTTTTTCTGGGCACAATAGAGAGTATTGCTGTCAAATGTGTGCAATCCAGAGGATTTACTCCATAACTCACACACTTTATTATTACCTAAACACCATCACTAGGAACATCATCTTCCCACAGGGTGAACATACAGAAGTCAGCATGCAATTGCAGCAAAGTTGGCATTCTATAGGCCATTGGCCAGATTATTAAATCATTTGGAAGCTAGAGATAGTTAAGATAGAGGGTGTTTGTTGGAGCAAAAAGCAGTGATACTTAAGATGGAGGGTATCTGTAGGGGCAAAAGCTTTCCACTTGGAGCAATGTGTTTGCTGTTCAAAAATATCCCTCTACTGATGACCAAGTTGTACATGGAGCATACCAAGCTAAATGAGCCCTTGGAGATACCAGAGAAGTTTGAAAAAATTGGCAAGATATTACAAAGTATCTGCTACCCTAAGTACTTTTGATGGGCTCCAATCCATATTCATATGTATATGCAACAATACAAATGCCAAGACCTGACAAACTGGCTGAGTATTTATTCAAGTGGTGTTCTAAAGCCATTCCTACCAAGAGTACATTGGAAGCATTGGGAGTTATATGTGGACATTGTGGGAATATTTATCTAGAACTGGATCACCAATGCCAACTTGACACATCTACAGCTGTTGTGTAAGGAGTTAGAAACAGGATTTGAGTGGCTACACTACAAACATAAAGCTGAATGCGTAGAACTCTGCTGCTACTGTATTCATTCTCTACTCCATCTTGCTTGGTGTGTGGAGGATATTGGGCCTTGCTTCACCCTTTTGGAGTTTTCTATGGAGCAGATGTGTGAGGGGACAGGAATACAAGTCAAGTTGCAGGTACTACCATATACCAGTTTCATCAAGAATATTACCTTCAAGTTTGTCATGGATGTGATCAGTTAGTACATGGGGGACAACTAGGAAGAATTGAAGAATACTGAGGACAGATGTGCACATGGAGACACCTATGCCTATGGAATTAAGATGCTAAGCAGCCCCAATGCATGGGTAATCAGTTGAATAGTGCAAGATTGGGTTGGGTGCAACAAGTAACTAATTTTTTATTAGGAAAGCTCTACCAAAGTATGCTGGGCTTCTCTTGGTCACAAGCTAGCTTCTACACCACTCAATACAGTCTTCACACAATCAAGAGCTAGAGCGCACCTATGAGGGGGACTAGAATCCAGTAGGGAGAAGGAATATATTGGCTAAATACCAGGAAGTTCTTTGTGGATATTCAGGAGGTATTCATGGCAGAAGTGGTGGCAACCAAGCATATGCTTGCAAGATGCATATGTTACCAGCAATACAAGATATATGGCAACTTTGCAAGTATCACACTAAAAAGCCACAAAGTTCAGGTGATAGAAGTATGTAATATTGTGGCAAGTGTGTGCACTTGAAGTGGTTAGTAAGCACAAGGCCATAGTTTTTTTGATTCAAAGTATATGTGGAATACCCAAGACAGTAGTGGGCAAGCATTTCAAGAGGGGAGATTCCGCAGTGGAATATATGAAGTGTACAAGGGGAGGTAGAGAAAGGAAATACCACTTAGTATGTTGGTATGGTAACATTATACAGAACTACATGTATGCTACCATACTGCTGTAATAATGCCATCAGAGATTTGCATTGAGGCCGTCAAAACACCATCAGGTTTCTTGCCAGTTAAGGCAATTGGATGTACTGGCTGGTTAGAGTCACTTAAAATAGTTATAGAGCGCATCTAGACTGCAACAATGCCATACAACTATTGCTACAGCCCCAATGAAACCCCATCAAGTTTTGTAGCTTTATTTGGCAGTAAAATTAGCTAACTGCTGTCATGATCCCATCAAAAGATTGTTAAGAGGGTCACTAATTGAAAGCTGCTGGTATTATTATGGTCTCCAAATGGGATGCTGACCATTGATCTGGATTGGATCCACCAATTGGACCAAATGGTTTTTCATAGGGGTAGTTTGGCATATGTGTCTGCAATCATTTCATCTACAGGACAATAAACTAAGTTAACTAAGTTATTCACTAAAGCTTCACACACAAAATGATGCCAAATAGATTTGTTCTGTTGGATTGTGCCACATTGAGCCATGAGTGCCAAATGATGCCATAGTGTGCCCAGGAGGCCAAGTAAGCCTATACTTGGCCACAGAGTGTGAAACATAGCTCTGCATCCTCATTCAAAGCAGCCCCTGTGTTTCACCCATTGTACTGGAGAAAATCCATCTTTTGACCTTTTCTTTGAGATCAATGTTGTGCATGATGTGTAAGAGCATAAAAGGACTGAAGACATGCTTCTGATACTCAATACCCATGGCACTCTGAATTTAGCTTCTGTGGCTTGTAACATGTCACAAAAATGCATGGCACTATCTTGGTCAATTGGTACTATCTGTCACTGTATTTAATTATTAGCCCTAAAGTAAACCTATGTAAAGCACTTATAGTGCCAGGTGGGAAGGTCACATATCAGACTGGTGCCCAAAAAAGAGTGAAAGTTAGCAGAAAAAGCTTGAATATGGAAATGATGCAACAACTGAAGTTAGGCTGTTCATATATACACTAATTATGATCACAAACAGGAATTCTTAGATGTGATATACTGACTATGGAGTATCTCCACACTTTATACACCAAAAAGAACTTTTGCCCAATATCAAGAAATTTCAATCAAGAAGGTTTTTATGGGTGGTAATAGAGCACTTGATACAGTGGAGAAGGAATTATCCAAGTCAACCTTTGAAGCAGTAAAGTAATCTATACACTGGCCTTTAAAGAAGTGCTCTGTGTACAAGAAATAGCCAAGAACTACTATTTGCAAGCAAGACTATAGCAGAAGGGCTCAGTCTCAGCCTTGACATGTCTGGATGCAGGATCATTGATCAAAATGGTGCCCATACTGCTTTGGGTAACAGAGATTTGAATACCTACAAGCTGACTCATAGTTCTTTCTTGAATGTTTCTTGGATTTCTAGAATTGTTGACAAATGTTCAGCTGCTGGGGGATTCATAGGGTTTGTTGGAATATTAATATCAAATTGTGGATGAGAAACATAATATGCATTGAATGGTGTGAGACAAGTTGCACTAGGACATGAATTGTTGTAGGCAAACTCTGCAAGTGGTAGCAGTTTGCATAGGGCCAGTGGTGTCAAGCTTAGTCAAGACTTTCTTCACATGGGAATTATTTTCTTCTTGAGTCTTGGAGTATATCAGAATATTGTCAAGGTGGATAACCACAAATTGGTCAAGGTGCTCTTAGAATATGTCATTCATCAGCTGTTGAAAGACAGCTGGGGCATTGGTGTGGCCAAATGGCATCACTTTATATTCAATGTGACCATATCTTGTTCTGAAGGCAGTCATTCATTCATTGCCTGGCTTGATCCTGACAAGATTATAAGCTCCTCTGAGGTCCATTTTGGTAAATACTTTGGCAGCAGAGAGTTAATCCAACAGGGTGTTGATAAAAGCAAAGGGTGCTGGTTCTTGATTGTGATCTTATTCAGTGCACAGTAGTCTACATGCATTTTTAGGGTACCATCCTTTATTTTGACAATAAGGATTGAGGCACCAGCTGGGGACTTAGAGTACTGAATAAAGCCTTTTGGGAGGTTTTCTTGGATATTGCCAAGGAGTTCTTTCAACTCAGGTTGCAAGAGGTTATAGATAGGGCCAAAGGTGGGGTTTTTCCATCTTCAAGGTCAATGGGACAGGCATAGGGTCTATGTGCTGCAAGTAGTTCTGCTTTCTTCTTATTTAAGACATGAGCAAACTCTTGGTACTTGATAGGTATTCCATTGGAGGGGGTACCTTGAGTATGCTGGGTTCTTGCCTCTGGGGTAGCTTGGGGGAAGATACTTCTTCACCTGAGAAGTCAGGTGCTTTCATGGAGCTGACCTGATGGACTCTGGGAAATGTCAGAGTTTTGGTCTTCCATCAATAACTTCTACTTGGACAGGACAGGATTTCAGGATAGTGGGGATTCTTTGGTTCTGGACAAAGGACTAATCAATGAAGCTGGAGGAAGCACCAGAATCTATGAGGGCAAGGATATGGACAGGACTGGATTTAGGGATATGGATGTTGACAGGCATTCTTAAGGACTGGATGGACTTGAGTAGGGTATGATATTTCTTGAATGTGTTGAATTTTCATTGGAGGGTCCAGTTGCAAGCCTGTCACTCTGACTGGACACTGGAGTTTCCTAACAATTCTGGAGAAGGCTGTTCACTTGATGATTGCGGGAGTTTGAAGCTGGACTTCTTGTTGGGACAAGACTTGGCAATATGGCCTGGTTGGCCACAGTAAAGGCAGATGTTTGCCTGTTGACATCTAGATCTTTCTTCTTTTGTAAGTTTCTTGTATTTGGCACTGTCAATTTGCATAGGATCATCAGGCTTAGTACTGGGAGACTGGATTACTAGGCAGGAGGTTAGCTGATAAGTATGTTGGAACTTTTGTTTCTTCTGGAAAAGGCAATTGTCACATTGGATTGCTTGATGTATAGCTTCACCCAAGGTAGTTGGGTCAGGGAGTGTGAGTAGTAAGTCACCGACTTCATCATTGCATCCATCTTGAAACTGACTGATTAGGGCAGCATCACCCCCAAGTCCCAAGTCACCAGCTAGTAGGTGGAATTCAGAAGCATAGGCAGATGCAGGTCTGCTTCCTTGCTTCAGATTCTTGATCTTGTTGGCAGCAGTTCTGGCTTGGTAAATGTTGCCAAATATTAGCTCCATTTCTGTGAGGAAGGCATGGTAGTCACTGAGTAGAGAGGAGTTGGTTTCCACCAGAGGGGAGAACCAATTCTAGGCAGTTCCAATGAGTAGATTGGAGATATATCAAACATTTGCTTGATCTGTTGGGAACCAATAGAGTTGTAGCAACAAGTGGTGTTTGACTATGTTGATGAATCCTTGGAACTAATTTTGGGAGCCACTGAACTTGGTAGTGGAAGTGATCCTGCGGTCATGGTAGAAGGGAGTATGGATAAGCTGCTGAGTATATTGGCTCTGAAGCTGAGCAACAGTGTTTCTGAGATTTGCATTGTCTTGTTGCAGCTGGGTAAAGGCAGCCATGATGCTTGCAAAGTTACACTCTGGACTGGACATGTGGGGTAGCAGGAGGTTGAGAGGTCTCTTGAGCTTGTTCAGGAGTACCAGATACTACTGGTTAGTATGTGGGTTATAAAGCCACTAGTTTGTCAAGAATACAAATATTGATCTACAATCCCAAACTTTGAATAAATTAGCGTCACTTCAGAAGGCACAGGCTTTAATATCCTTTGATAGAGTATTGTACTAAAGCTTACAGTGCTGTAACAACTGTAAGCTACACCAGCAGGGTAATCTAGTGAATGCAGCCTGGGCCAGTAATTTCACAAAGATAAGGTATCTTTGCCTTTAGAGGACAAGACTAGGGAAAGATTCAGGGTGATACTTACAGTGGGTATTCCTTTACAAGTTCTTCTCCAGACAACTTAGGGTAGAAGGCGGTGTAGTGGGGTGACAGTGACACCCACTGACAGATGTGCTCATTCCCTTATTTTCTACTTCCCTATATCCCTACTACACTCATTTTAGTTTTATCCCATTTGTCTTACCCAATCAGTACTATCCCATAAGCCGGTTGACTATCACACCTGCTTACCTTATTGCATAAGTTACCCCTCACTTTATGTAAGATTACTAGTTACAAGTGCTTCTATATTAGGCAAGTACCCGCGCCAGTACCCGTGACACATGATCAACCCATGTCACCATCCCTACCATTTCCATACCATATATGGTATCCCCATGTTACACAGGTTTCAGAATACTGATTCCTGATTGGTTGGATGTGCCGTGCCTCTTAGAACCTTCCGGCACCTACTTAGAACATTCTTAGGTCATTCTGATGTCATTAAGATTTCTATTGATATCCGGAACCTTCTGGAACACCATGATTAGTAATCACTTAGCCAGTAAGAAAAGTATATAAGGGAGGCTATCCCTCAACAATAAATCATCATCCCTTTTATCAATATACCGACTTGTTGATTAGTGTGATCACTGCTACCTGAACTTCCAACCCTAGACCACAGGACACTCCCAGGAAACCGCGCTGACAGCCAACTGACCTTGGAGGCACTACTTGTGAGGAATACTCAGAGTAGGTATCTTTTATTATATTTGATTCTTTCCCAAGTTTGTTCTTGTACAGGCAAAGATACTTTTCTGTCTTTGTAACTATTGACCAAAGCTGCATTCTTATCAAGTCCCTGCTGGTGGAGTTTACAGTTGTTTTGACTTTGGAAGCTTTAGTACATTGTCATCTCAAAGGACGCTGAACCCAGCACATACTTTTGTTAAGACGCCAACTAAGTTTGGGATTGTAGCTCAATAGTTTTCCCTTGACAAGCTTGTGGCTTTATTCCCCTTCACATTAGATTAGAGACAGAACCCAAGTATTCCTAGCAAGCTTTTGCCAGAGGTTATCACACCCAGTGAACACCCCACACACAAAACACTTGAGAAGTGTTGGACGTATCTCTCCCTTGGACTTATACACCACCACAGCGGAGATCCACAGGTAAGTCAAGAGTAGTCTGATAAAACTGTTATGAATAGACAAAAGGCAGGAAAGTAGGTCTAGGCAAGGCAGGACCAGGAAAGGACTTAGGTGTGGATCAACAAGGCAAGGTGCGCTTCCAAGGTAAGGCAGATTTCCAAGGCAAGGCTGTTTATTCAAGACCTGTGTTTATCAGACTGAGGAAAACATAAGGGGGTATAGGACTCTATATACTTTTTGGAAATATGGATGCCAAGTGATATATGCTAATACTGATGGGATTTTGGGGTGAGGCACAGAAAGTGTGCCAAGATAGAAATACTCTCAAGAACAATTTAGAATATCACATGGGGACATGTCAGGGGTTGGCTGATCATATGTCCAGGTCATATGACATGTATTACCATATAGGGTAAGGGACAACATAAATTCCAATGCAATGCTTCCTTGGAATGTTCCATTGTGCAATGTTGACTTGGAGCTTTCAAGAAGTTGCTGAAATGTAGTACAGCTTTCTAGAAGGAACTTGGATTTCTTTGCTGACTTAATTTGGCTTGATAATTGGAGGCCAGGGATGATGTATGATCCTGACAGAGAGAGGAACTGGTGAAAAGATCAAGAAATTATACCACAACAATGGTGGAGAATATACCTCAAAACTCTTCATCCACTTGTGCAATATTCATGAGATAAAGCAAGATTCTAATGTACTGTACTTCCCACCGCAGAATAAAGTAGCAGAATGTGCAAATAGATCAAAAATTCATATGGCAAGACCTATGATCCATGACACACTGACTTTGGAGGCAATACTTTATTTACCTGAAATAGCTAAGAACCTACTATCAGCAAGCAAGGCTGTTGCAGAAGAACTCAGTTTTTTCTTTGACAGTTGCAGATGCAGGATCACTGATCAAAATGGTTCTCATACTGCTTTGGGTATCAGATATTAGAATCTATGCAAGTTGACCTATATTCTATCATGTATGGAGGGCAACTTGAGTAACTAAAATGAAGAAACACAAATGCTTTGGCACAGGAGATTTGGACACTTCAGTTTTGATCATTTGTGCAAAGCTATCAAAAATCATCTAATTTCTGGAGCAGAAATTGATCCCTCAGCTAATTTGGAGTGCTGTGAAGCCTACATATGTGGGCAACAAGCCAGACAATCATTCAAGAGCTCAAAGTTAATTAGGATTTAGAAAAGACTTGATCTAATTGACTCAGATTTGTGTGGACCTATGCAAGACCTATCCTTAGGAAAAATGAAGTATTTAATCACTTTTATTGAAGATTGCACAAAATAAACGTGAGTTTTATTCATGGAGAGAAAGGAAGAAGCTCTGTCTAAGCTCAGTGAGTTTATTGCTATGGAGGTGAGAGAAACTGGTGAAAAAATCAGTATAATAGACTTGTTCCATTGTACCGTGCCAGGGCGAGCAGCGCATACTGCAGTCTTTAAGAACAATTGGGCGCAATATTGTAGCTACCAGTAGGCAGGATTGCTCATGGACAATTTTACACCATGTGGGACAATCTTGTACACTATGGCACAATCTGACACAATGAAGTTGTCACAAATGATTGCTCCCACTTGTAATGTTTGAATCACATGCGCAATTGGATACCAATATTATGGTAGGCAAAATCCAGTATTGAGATATGTTTCTTTAATGTAAATGGAAATAAATTTGTATCACACTATAAACTACACTGACACTTACCATTTTGGTTAGCATCACTTCAATTGGATGGTATCTCAGTGGTTAATTGGTCCAAAAGTATCCTGAAGCTTTCAGCCCCCAATTGGCTCTTTGACCAATATGCAAGCTACCTGATTTGCCATCAAATATCCCATTTTTCCCATTAAGCAAGTAAATCCCTGATCCTAGTGATCGGACAAGGTGTCATAACTAGCACATGACCAATTGTATGGGTGCAAATCAGATTAAATGGCTGCGCTGGTACCACTGATGATGTATACATATGCAGGGTGTTTATTTATAGGGGTCCTGTCTCAAATGTGAGATGACCTTGATATTGCTTATATCAAAAATTTAGTGATCATTGATTTGCAATGGCTCAATGCAGATTGCAAAAAAAAATGCGTTGTTTGGATCATTACAAATAATAGCAATTCAATGCAATTGCATCATCTTCTCCTAGGCTTTTTTCTCACAGTGATTACTACTGAAGCATTTGTTAGTGATTCACTTTGCACACCTAAACTACTTTTGTGTTAACAATCCTCTTGGCTACTTGTGTATTTGTAGTATGTATTTTGCCTCCTAGCTGATGAGTGTAATGCTGCAGCTTGGCCGCGCTGAATTGCTCTGGATGATGCAACTGAGCCGGCCTGCAGTGCTATGCGCTGATGCATTCTTTTACTTGCCAAAGGCTCTGGTGGTGGAGGCACTTCATGTGGGTCATCATCTGTCAGTTCACCAGAAGATACTTGCTGATGGTCAGGTGTAATGGCATGTGCAGACTCAACTTGATGCACTGGCATGGCCCTTGGCTGGGCTTGATGTGATGCTGCTTGCTGATGTGACTTGGCCTGCTCCAATGGACATGTGTCCTATTGAGCAGTTTGGCAGGTTCTGATGGTTTTGCTCTGAAGCGTGCGCATTGACCCAATCCGCATTGAGTCAATGCAGGGCGCTCTTGTGAAGGGTGTTAGCATAGTTTGGACTGACATACACCAGCACGCTGAAGTTGCAAGGGATGGTAAGCAATCCAGCAAGGCGTGCTGGCGCAATTTAAACTATATTGCTTGCAGTCTGTATTCCTCCTCTTGAAACTCACCTTCTAATTCCTCAAGGTATTCACTTACTCTCTGTCTAATACATTGCAACTGTTGCCTGAATGAGTCCTGTGTATATTGCTCTTGGAAGCCACTTAGCTCTACTAATATATCATGTAATACATTAGTCATTTGAGGCAAAAACTCATTCAAAATCTCTTTGGTTCCCAAAGTTGAGGCACAAATGGACACGTTGTAGTGGGGTGACAGTGACACCCACTGACAGATGTGCTCACTCCCTTATTTTCTACTTCCCTATATCTCTACTACACTTATTTTAGTTTTATCCCATTTGTCTTACCCAATCAGTACTATCCCATAAGCCGGTTGACTATCACACCTGCTTACCTTATTGCATAAGTTACCCCTCACTTTATGTAAGTTTACTAGCTATAAGTACTTCTATATTAGGCAAGTACCTGCGCCAGTACCTGTGACACATGAACAACCTGTGTGACCATCCCTACCATTTCCATACCATATATGGTATCCACTTCTTACACAGGTTTCAGAATACTGATTCCTGATTGGTTGGATGTGCTGTGCCCCTTAGAACCTTCTGGCACCTACTTAGAACATTCTTAGGTCATTCTGATGTCATTAAGATTTCTGTTGATGTCCAGAACCTTCTGGAACACCATGATTAGTAATCACTTAGCCAGTAAGAAAAGTATATAAGGTAGGCTATCCCTCAACAATAAATCATCTTCCCTTTTATCAATATACCAACTTGTTGATCAGGGTGATCACTGCTACCTGCAGCTACCTGAACTTCCAACCCTAGACCACAGGACACTCCCAGGAAACCGTGCTGACAGCCAACTGATCTTGGAGGCACTACTTGTGAGGAATACTCAGAGTAGGTATCTTTTATTGTATTTGATTCTCTCCCAAGTTTGTTCTTGTACAGGCAAAGATACTTTTCTGTTTTTGTAACTATTGATCACAGCTGCATTCTTATCAAGTCCCTGCTGGTGGAGTTTACAGTTGTTTTGACTTTGGAAGCTTTAGTACATTGTCATCTCAAAGGACGCTGAACCCAGCACATACTTTTGTTAAGACGCCAACTATGTTGGGGATTGTAGCTCAATAGTTTTCCCTTGACAAGCTTGTGGCTTTATTCCCCTTCACATTAGATTAGAGACAGAACACAAGTATTCCTAGCAAGCTGTTGCCAGAGGTTATTGCACCCAGTGAACACCCCACACACAAAACACTTGAGAAGTGTTGGACGTATCTCTCCCTTGGACCTATACACCACCACACCAACCTACCTGATGATGCCACAAACCAATGAATGGCATGGCTGAAAATGTTTGACCTTGAGGTCAGACATATCCCTGGCAAGACAAATGTTGTGGCTGATGCACTCTCCAGGAAGGGACCAAAATTATTTGAAGACTTGGACCCATGCTTTGATGATATTATTGATGCAGAGATCCGACAGATTGCCATCAAAGACCAAGAGAGAACTACCTGGAGTCTGATCAAGGAATATCTACGGACACCTAAGAAACCTAGTTGGATGGAAATTCAGGAGTTTAGAAAACTCAGGAAGAAGGCACACCACTACTATCTTAAAGATGATCTTCTCTTTAAGCAAGTGAAGCCTGGACTTATGCCATGAAGAGTAGTCACTACCCCTCAAGAGCAACTGAACATCATGACAAGTATCCACCAAGGAGAACCAGGAGGACATAGAGGACAAGAAGCCACCTACAATACCACAGCTCAGAGGTACTACTGGGAAAACATGTACTATGATATCCAGCACTTTGTTGAGTCATGTGTAGCCTGGCAAAAGAGATCCTCTAAGAGTTATGAAGAACCACTGCATCCTACTTACACAATCTGTCTATGGCAAAAGGTTGGTATTGACCTTGTCCACATGCCAACAGCTGGATCAAAAAAGTACCTGATTGTTGCTAGAGATGACCTTAGTGGATGGGCAGAGGCTCAAGCCTTGCCCAACAACAAGAGCCATACCATATGGAGATTTATACTTGAAGACATCATCTGCAGATTTGGCTGCATCCAACAGTTTGTTGCTGACAGAGGAGAGATGACATCCCAAATGATCCAGGAGTTGAGCTCAGAGTACAAGATACACATTGCTTTTACAACAGCTTACCACCCGCAAGCCAATGGAATGATAGAGAGAGGACATGGACCATTGGTGAACTCTCTTGTCAAGACCTGTGAGAATAACACAACACTGTGGCCACAGCAATTACATCTAGCACTCTGGGCAGATAGGATTACTACCAAGAGAACAACTGGATTATTGCCATTCAAGCTACTCTATGGACATGACTGCATACTACCAGTTGAGTTAAACACAGTCACTTGGAACTCATTGAATTGGAGATCCAATATGCAGACTGAAGATCTCCTTGCAACTCTCATACAGCAACTTGATCACCATGACTTGAATATCAGCGGAGCTGCTGAACAACTTAAGGATACACAACTAAAGAACAAGGTGCCCTTTGACAAATCACACCCAATAAGACCAAAACCACTTTCACTAGGAGACCCAGTATTACTCTACAATTCCACCTTGGACAAACAATGGAGTCAGAAGTTTGACAACAAATGGACTGGCCTCTACCTCATTTCCAAAGTGATTGGAAATGGAAGTTATTACATATTTGAGCTTGACAACACCCAGTTGAGAGCACCAGTTGCTGGAAACTGACTTAAGTTATTCAAGCATAGGAATTTTGCACATCAAGATTAGTTTGCTTTGACCCAAGTTCAAAGCTGAGAGGGGGGTAGATGTAGTGGGGTGACAGTGACACCCACTGACAGATGTGCTCACTCCCTTATTTTCTACTTCCCTATATCTCTACTATACTTATTTTAGTTTTATCCCATTTGTCTTACCCAATCAGTACTATCCCATAAGCTGGTTGACTATCACACCTGCTTACCTTATTGCATAAGTTACCCCTCACTTTATGTAAGATTACTAGCTATAAGTGCTTCTATATTAGGCAAGTACCCCCACCAGTACCCGTGACACACAAACAACCCGTGTGACCATCCGTACCATTTCCATACCATATATGGTATCCACTTGTTACACAGGTTTCTGAATACTGATTCCTGATTGGTTGGATGTGCTGTGCCTCTTAGAACCTTCCAGCACCTACTTAGAACATTCTTAGGTCATTCTGATGTCATTAAGATTTTTATTGATATCCGGAACCTTCTGGAACACCATGATTAGTAATCACTTAGCCAGTGAGAAAGGTATATAAGGGAGGCTATCCCTCAACAATAAATCATCATCCCTTTTATCAATATACCAACTTGTTGATTAGTGTGATCACTGCTACCTGCTGCTACCTGAACTTCCAACCCTAGACCACAGGACACTCCCAGGAAGCCGTGCTGACAGCCAACTGACCATGGAGGCACTGCTTGTGAGGAATACTCAGAGTAGGTATCTTTTATTATATTTGATTCTTTCCCAAGTTTGTTCTTGTACAGGCAAAGATACTTTCTGTCTTTGTAACTATTGACCAAAGCTGCATTCTTATCAAGTCCCTGCTGGTGGAGTTTACAGTTGTTTTGACTTTGGAAGCTTTAGTACATTGTCATCTCAAAGGACGCTGAACCCAGCACATAACTTTGTTAAGATGCCAACTAAGTTGGGGATTGTAGCTCAATAGTTTTCCCTTGACAAGCTTGTGGCTTTATTCCCCTTCACATTAGATTAGAGACAGAACACAAGTATTCCTAGCAAGCTGTTGCCAGAGGTTATTGCACCCAGTGAACACCCCACACACAAAACACTTGAGAAGTGTTGGACATATCTCTCCCTTGGACCTATACACCACCACAACGTCCGGCCTGTACTTTGCAAATTGCGTGCAAAATTGTTCCTGGGCGGCTTCCTCATCAAATCCCCTCACTTGCAGCTCATTTTTGATTTCAATACTTGTCTTATTATATATCTTCTTACATACATCTGCTGGCTTCTTGATGTAGAACTCATGCCACAGCTTTCCACTCAGGTTCTTCCATCTCTGTTGACTCTGCAAGGTACCTAGTTCTGCTAGATTAATGAGCAGTGCCCAAATATCTGTATGAATGCTAATCATAGACACTTGGGCCATACTGAAATCATTTGGCAAGAACTCAAATGGATCAAACATTGCTTTTTCTGGTGCGGACCATTGTGGTGGTGTATAGGTCCAAGGGAGAGATATGTCCAACACTTCTCAAGTGTTTTGTGTGTGGGATGTTCACTGGGTGCAATAACCTCTGGCAACAGCTTGCTAGGAATACTTGTGTTCTGTCTCTAATCTAATGTGAAGGGGAATAAAGCCACAAGCTTGTCAAGGGAAAACTATTGAGCTACAATCCCCAACTTAGTTGGCGTCTTAACAAAAGTATGTGCTGGGTTCAGCATCCTTTGAGATGACAATGTACTAAAGCTTCCAAAGTCAAAACAACTGTAAACTCCACCAGCAGGGACTTGATAAGAATGCAGCTTTGGTCAATAGTTACAAAGACAGAAAGTATCTTTGCCTGAACAAGAACAAACTTGGGAAAGAATCAAATATAATAAAAGATACCTTCTCTGAGTATTCCTCACAAGCAGTGCCTCCAAGGTCAGTTGGCTGTCAGCACGGCTTCCTGGGAGTGTCCTGTGGTCTAGGGTTGGAAGTTCAGGTAGCAGCAGGTAGCAGTGATCACACTAATCAACAAGTTGGTATATTGATAAAAGGGATGATGATTTATTGTTGAGGGATAGCCTCCCTTATATACCTTTCTTACTGGCTAAGTGATTACTAATCATGGTGTTCCAGAAGGTTCCGGATATCAATAAAAATCTTAATGACATCAGAATGACCTAAGAATGTTCTAAGTAGGTGCTGGAAGGTTCTAAGAGGCACAGCACATCCAACCAATCAGGAATCAGTATTCAGAAACCTGTGTAACAAGTGGATACCATATATGGTATGGAAATGGTAGGGATGGTCACACGGGTTGTTTGTGTGTCACGGGTACTGGTGGGGGTACTTGCCTAATATAGAAGCACTTATAGCTAGTAATCTTACATAAAGTGAGGGGTAACTTATGCAATAAGGTAAGCAGGTGTGATAGTCAACCAGCTTATGGGATAGTACTGATTGGGTAAGACAAATGGGATAAAACTAAAATAAGTGTAGTAGAGATGTAGGGAAGTAGAAAATAAGGGAATGAGCACATTTGTCAGTGGGTGTCACTGTCACCCCACTACACCATGCTTGTGAGCTGGGGGATAGGTTTTGTCTGGGTTGAACTAAAGATGAGTTGAGACTTGGTATAGGGACCATAGTGATGGATTTAGATACTTATAAAGTGGTGTATTGGCATCAACCTGGTCTTATATGAAATATATATGAAAACTAATGTAATTGTTGAATTTTCCATATATTATTCATGATGCATCTTGGATCACATTGACACGGATCAGATCACATCAATTGAAGATTTCCTATTTGATTATAGACTTGTGAGTTAAACATCAATAAAAATACCCAGTCATTGTTTGAGGATGATTTTTGCAACATAATGATGGGATACATGGCAATTGATTGAGATTTAATCATAATGCATGGAAAATGAGATAAATAAAGCTGATTGCGCCAAATCAAATCAAATCAAACCATCTCAGCCCAATCCTCCCAATTTTAATATGACTTACTCATCTGAATGGTCTTTTCTAATCAATCCCATCACTACCACTGGATTTCCTTTTGACACAATAGAGGAGATCTTTACCAAGTACTGTGGTCTATCTACCCCAATCTACTCAAGGCAATCCCTTGTTAAGCTTCTCTGCTATTACAAGAACTATTGCCCTACAAGGTTTCATCCCATCATCCATGGCAACAAAAGTCTTGGAAGCCTTCATTCCCAGCTGCCAGCAATGGGGAACCACCATGCAGAGGGTATGGATGACTTAGAGCAAGCTTGGAGTACTAGGTTTAGAAGCTCCAATAGACTTCCATATCCCAGAGTGTTCAGCAACAGATTTCATATAAGGAGTATTTTGGATACCTTCCCAGTCAGGATTAACAGACCTTCTAGGGGGCAGAGGCACTTTTATTCTGGCAAGTATAAGGCACACTGTGTGAAGTTTCAAGCACTGTCTGACTTTGAGGGTAACATCGTCTGGTTTAGTGGGCCGTTTGCTGGAAGTAGGCATGACAAAGCACTCTGGGTAGAGAATCATCCAAAATTCAGTAGAGTGGAGTAATGTATGGCAGACTTAGCTTATATAGGAGAGGATTGTCAGAGATTAGGATGTATTACAGCTTATAGGAAGCCAAGGAATGGTGTGTTTAGCAGGAAGCAGAAGCTCTACAATGAGATATTTAATCATTTCAGAGTGACGGTAGAGCACACATTTGGATATCTGAAGAGATTCAGCATATTGGCGGGTAAATACGGAAGAAAGTCACACATAGGAGAACACAGCAGAATAGGTAAAATAGCTAAGATACTTTTCAATGCACAGTACATTCACACAAGAAGTCATCCACTAAGAGAAATGTGTCTGGAGCATTATGAAGAGTAAATAAAGCAAGGAAAGCATCACTCTGAGCTACGTAAGTAAGATTGAGTAAAATTACCAGTAACTATAGCCTACCACTGGCATGATGGTAGAAATTATTGTGCCAGATAGTGCCAGATTAATCTGGCACTATAACCAGGCTGGCACTATGTGGCACTATCCAACAGAACAAGTCTAATATGCTCTGATAATGGTGGAGAATATACCTCAAAACTCTTCATCTGCTTCTGCAAAATCCATGGGATAAAGCAAGAGACTACAGTATCATACTCCTCACAGCAAAATGGAACAGCAGAATGCGCAAATAGATCAGCAGCTGATATGGCAAGATCTATGCTACATAGCCTAAATTATCCTATGATATTTGGACAGAATCTGTTGCACAGCTGTATACCTCAAAAATAAAAGTTAATGCATAATAGTTTGCAGTTCTACTCTGTTTGAAGCATGGTGTCCATACAGACCAAGTGTAGAGCATATAAGTATAATTGGGTGTAAAGTATATGCCAAGAAACTGCCCAGAAATCAGTCAAAACTTGAGCCAAAGTGTATAATTGCATACTTTTGGGCTACAGCAATGAGAGTAGGGCATACAGACACTACAATATCAAAGCAAGAAGTTGAAGTTTAGTGCTGTTTGATGGAAATTCAGATTTTCACAAATAATGACATCAGATGATGACAAGACTCTGATCTCAAGTATGCCAATAATCAGAATTGATTTTGAGTAAAAGAATAGAAACTTTTCACTGCAGAGAACGCTACAACTGTGGTTTAGCCCAAATCAGTGCCCAGGAATATTTAAGATGTGATCATTCCAGTATCAAATGCCAGGAGATCCAACAAGAAAAGAAATAGACTAATTACAATATTAATTAGGGTACAAACTTAGCCTATGCCTATTCAGTCCATATTGAGGAGCCCCAGACTGTAAATGTGGCCCTAAATAGCTCTCAGACAAAGTTATGGAGGTTTGCAATGACTGAAGAATATTGGACACTGATGAAAAATCAAACCTGGGACTCAGTCAAATTACCCATTAACCAAAAGTCAGTTGGATGCAGATGGGTCTTTAAGACTAAAAATAAGGATGATGATGCCACTGAAACAGGATGGCCAGATAAAAGGTGTAGAGAAGTCAATAGACTTGTTCTGTTGGATAGTGCCACATTGAGCCATGAGTGCCAAAGAATGCAAAAGAATGCCGTAGTGATAGAGAGGCCAAGTGGGCCTATACTTGGCCACAGAGTGAAACATAGCTCTGCATCTTCATGCAAAGCTGCCCCTGTATTTCACCCATTGTGTTGGAGAAAATCCATTTTTTGACCTGTGTTTTTAGGTCAATTGTATTGTGCAGGATTTGTAAGTGCACAAAAGGATTGAAGACTTGCATCAAGTACTCAATACCCATAGCACTCTGAATCTAGCTTCTGTGGCTTGTAACATGTCACAAAAATGCATGGCACTATCTTGGTCCACTGGTATTATCTGGCACTAAATTTAATTATAAACCCTAAAGTAAGATCTATACAAAGCACTTATAGTACCAGACAGTACCAGTGGTCCAAGATTGAGCCATGCATTTTTGTGACATGTTACAAGCCACAGGAGCTAGATTCAGAATGGCAGGGGTATTGAGTACCAGATGCATATCCTCAATTCTTTTGTGCTCTTACACATCCTGCACAACTTTGATCCACAAAAAAATGTCAAAAAATGAATTTTCTCCTGCATCATTGGTGAAACACAAGGGCTGCTTTGTATGAAGATGCAGAGCTGTGTTTCACACTTTGTGGCCAAGTATAGGCTAACTTGGCCTCTCTGGCACACTATGGCATTGTTTGGCACTCATGCCTCAATGAGGCACTAATGTGACAAATGAATGGTCAGATATGACTTGTGTGGCAAAATACTGGTTGTAATCTTTGTAATACTTCTTATGCTGTCTATGTTCTTCAGGCTGAAAGGCTTGCTGCAATAGCCACACAGTCTTTTTTCTCTTCTCTTATGGTGTTGAATCAAAGTAGTCTTGTTCATAGGGTAAACAATTTGACCTGCAACAACACAAAGCTATAATATCATATTTTGGCCAATACTGATGTGAATTTAAGACAGTCTTGTATTTGAGACCTTGAACATACATGAATGAAAGATTCAATGATGACCTTCCATGGTAAGCATGAGAAATAAAGTTGAGGCATCACCTATACGTATATATGTAACACTATTTCCCCATTAGTTAGACTCACTTCCATATATATGCTGCAAAAAATAAATCAAAGTTGTCTGGTTCCCAACCAAACCCCACTGCTGACTGCAGCAGAAGAATAGCTGGACAATGGCTTGCTTTGACATTGTGTGCAACAAGCAGGGCTACCTTCAACTAAGACCATATTGACAGTGTGCCAACTGACAGTAACAATGCAGACTCCTCAGGCTCTCAGTCAAGAAGGTAATTGAGAACCACTGTGGAGCTACAAGCTGACCATTATGCTCAGGTAGATGAGAATGTAGCAAATGCAGTACCCTTAGTTGAAGGCCAGCAAGTAGCTGTCATAACATCACCACCACCCATATTAGTGAGTATGTTGTCACCCATACCAGCTCACTATCACCTTGAGGCCAGCATACCATGGGACCAGCAGGATCTCAAGGCCAAGCAGAATGCACTTGACTTGCTCCATGAGCATTATCCTGGATTCAAACAGGCAAGCAGACTTTGGGCCAGCATTGGTATGCTAAGAATGTATTTTGAGAATAGCAGAGACTATCAAAGGCAGAAGTACAATGGTGCAATGACTAAAAACCAGCGGCTTCCTTAAGAGCCCATTACAAGTAGGGCTGAAAGCTCCAGACAGGCATCATGGAGACATCAAGTAGCGGAAAGTGTGCTAATTAGGGACAAGCAGGCAGATACAGATGCACCAGTACTCTACTTATCAAGGAAAAGCATAGTACCACTCATAAGCCCTTGGCCAAAGTAGCAGTAAAGGACCTGGCAGTGATAAACCAGCGGCTTTTACAGGAGCCCATCACAGCTATGATGGAGAGCTTGAAACAAGCAGGAAAGATACATCAGGTTGCCAGAAGAGGCCAGCAAGGGACAACAGGCCAAAACAGTTGCGTCAAGGCAGAATTTAACAAGGAGAGAATGCAGTTCATGACATGAAGCACTCAGACAAAGTAGCAGTGAAAGACCTGATAGTGATAAAGGAAAAGGTAAAGGGAAAAAAGTCAACCCAAGCTTGAGACAGGGAGGCATGCAAAAAAACTGCAGTACTTTCCAATTAATGCTGCAAGCCCACAACAGACTGAACCCCATCATACCCATGAGTAATTACCAACAAGAAAACAGCTGTTTTCACAAGAGCTGGCAGTGCAGCCAGTTGAGCTGCCTTCTAGCAAGGTAGATGAGTTTGCAGAATAAGGCAATATGTCTACCACAGCTGCTACACCCTCCATTGCTGACAGAGTGTAGATCCCACCTACAGACAAGGCTACAATATCAATCACTCAAAAGACTATTGCGGTGCCTTCAGTGGAATTTTGGAATATTAATTGGCACACCAAGAATTTGAAGCACTTCTTCAAGAGCAGTGCTCAAGAAAATGCACTACAATATTGCAAGGTTTTATTGAAAAGACTTGCAGATGAGGTGCTAGACTTTGCAGTGCTGGCTGAAGACCAGGGTGTGTGGGAACCAGTGAAAGAACAGTGGCACAAAGCCGTAGGGTTCCCACCAGGGTTGTGGAACTAGTGTATTACAGCAGAAATACTTATTGAGTGGTGGATTTTAATGGAGTTAATTGTTGAGTGTGAGGTTGTGCTTAATGTTAGTGTAGGGTACAGAGACATGTATAGGTCAATACAATTGGTTATTGAGGCTCAACTGAAGTTTCTTCAGAGATAAATCAATTTGTACATATAAAAAGTATGGGAAACAGCTGAGTCAGGAAGTAAGTGTTGTTAAAAAGAGGCAATAGTCAATCAGTGCACACATATGCAGGAGGTGGTATAGTGTCTAGGATCAGAAAGTGAGCAAATTGGCAGGGAATCACTCAAGAGCCACTTGTATATTGTGGTGATGAAAAATTTTGACTAAGTTTTTTGTGAAATCCTGAGGTGCAATTCTTTTCAATGCTCTCTGGACAGTGTCCTGATGGGATCATTACCTCTTGGTCACAGAACATTGTGGTGGTGTAGAGGTACTCCTGGGAGAAGCTACACAACTCAAGGTGTGTGAGGTGTCTGATGGGTGCAATAACCTCTGTGTCTAAACTGCTGGTACCTTTGCCAATATGTCACTATGGTAAAAGCTCCTGCTTCTCTAGCTTCCTTGGTGCTCCAAGTGTCTCCAAAGGCCTCTGTGTGTCTTGTGCACCACCCTGAAAAGCTCCTTGATGGCAGGTCTTAGATGTACTGTTGAAGGCAGGTGCAGTGATCAACTGCTAATCAATAAGGTAGAAGTGTTACTGATAGAAGGGATGATTTATTGATGAGGGATTGCTTTCCCTTGAATACTTTTCCTGATTGCCAAGTGATTACTAATGACAAGGTTCTAGAAGATTCTAGGCATCAGTGGAATTCTTGATGACATCACTATGAGCTAAAAATATACCAAGAATGTCCTGGAAGGTTCTAAAGGGCACAGCACATCCAACCAATCATGAATCAGTAGTCTGAAACCTGTGCAACATAGAAATACCATATATGGTATTGAAATGGTAGGGATGGTAACACAGACCTAGGTCATGTGCCACAGGTACTGACGCAGGTACTTGCCTTATGTAGATACATATACTGATCACAAAGCTGAATAACATCTGGGATAACTAATGCTAATAACTAATCAGGGTAAACATCATATGGGGATAATACTGATAATATGGGCAAAAGAAGAATGGGATAATACTGATAAGATAAAATATGGATAAGTATATCATAATGACTATATGAATAAACTTGTCTGTGGGAAGTATACTTACCCTACCACAACGTTAAATTTGTGACAGCCTTTTGCTGGGATCATTACAATAATTTTTCACAGGATGAGTGTACCTGTAGGGGGGACAAGAATCCAGTAGGGATAAGGAATATATTGGCTTAGTGCCAAAAAGTATATGTTAGATATTCAAGAGGATACCATGGGAAGTGGTCCTGTCATAAGCTCATCACAAAATCCCATGACTATGTGTGGTACTGATGCTACCAGGACTCAATGTAAAAACCATTGAAAATGAATTGTACCTCAGATTTCCAAAAAAATTAGTTAAAACATAAGATTCTAACAACATATGGGTAGCTTCCTATTTGTTCTTGTTCATTCTTCTCACCTTGTGATCATGGAAAGTCAATACCTCTTGAATCTGGGTACACATATTGACTCTTTGGTGCTTTCCACACTCATAATTCCCTAACTTGATTAATGTTCTTGCTCTTCATGCATATATATTGGCTTATAATTAATGTCTCTTCTGTTCAAACTGAGTGATTGATATAACAGACCTATATAAGGTCCTATGCACATTGTGAAATATAGCCCAACCACAAAGTTGACTGATAACTCCATTGAAGAAGTGTTCCCACCAACACCCTTTGCATATAAAATCAGTGGGTACCCTAGAGCTATATACCATAGTTAATTCACTGTTTCTCATATTTCTGCTGAAATAACTAGCAGTCCACCTAATCATTGATATATTGTGAGCTAGCACTCAGTTAAATGCTGTATTTTGTAATTTGAACTTAGAAACTAGCATTAAGATGTTTGCTAATTATCAGGAGTTAGTGTAGTAGAGAATTTTAGAAAATTCTGAAGCTTGTCCAAATAAGCTGAGACTTGTTACATTTACTCCTGATACTCCCCTAGTATTGACCAAATAGATACATTTGCATAGTTCTGCAATATGTACAAATATGGTGTTGCAACTTATTAGACTTGTTCTGTTGGATAGTGCCACATTGAGCCATGAGTGCCAAATAGTGCCATAGTGTGCCTGAGAGTCATAGCAGACCTAAACTTGGCCACAGAGTGTGACATATAGTTCTGCTTATTCATGCAAAGCAGCCCTTGTGTTTCACCTACTGTGCGGGAGAAAATCAATTTTTTTACCTTTTTTTGGGTTCATAATTGTGCATGATGTAATAGAGCACAGACAGACTGAAGATATGCATCTGGTACATAATACCCCTGGCACTCTAAATCTAGCCCCACAGGCTTGTAGCATGTCACAAAAATGCATGGCACTATCTGGGTCCACTGGTACTATCTGGCACTATAAGTGCTTTGTATAGGTTCTACTTTAGGGCTAATATTTAAATATAGTGCCAGATAGTACCAGTGGACCAAGATAGTGCCATGCATTTTTGTCACATGCTACAAGCCTGTGGGGCTAGATTTAGAGTGCCATGGGTATTGTGTACTGGATGCATATCTTCAGTCTGTCAGTGCTCTTTTATGTCATGCACAATTTTGATCCCAAAAAAAAGGTTAAAAAATTGATTTTCTCCTGCACCGTAGGTGAAACACAGGGGCTGCTTTGCATGAATAAGTAGAACAATATGCCACACTCTGTGGCCAAGTTTAGGTCTGCTATGACTCTCAGGCACACTATGGCACTATTTGGCACTCATGGCTCAATGTGGCACTATCCAATGGAACAAGTCTAATAAATCATTGACTGAATATCATGCAAATCTGATAGTTTTCTATTTCACTTGCAGTGTACCCCTGTAGTATTTAAACAGGTTATTAGCCCTGTACCTGCTATAACTTGGATATCTACTTTGCTTTAGTGATCTGTCACTATTCTGTAGAAAGACTGTCTTGTGTACCTGGAATTACCAAGACAGTGTTATGATCTGCCATTTGAATGTTTAAGTTAGATCATTTTTTAGTCAAATCAATTAGTTATATCCTTAGCTTATCAGTATATCAGTATATCAATATTATCAATAAGATAAGTAGCATTACACAGCACATGAATCAGCAGTTCCTTATTAGACAGAAATAGATATACTCAGTAGGATCTTATTGGGTGATGCTGATGCAATCAAATGAGTCATAAGCCACAGCCTACATTAGGAAGTACAATTAGTCAGCAATTGATCTGGCACAATGTATATAAGGAGCTGTTGGAACCTCAATAAAGATCAGTTCAAGTTTTAGTGAATACAATACTGGCTAAACTCCCTATTCCTCTACAACTCTTATACCATGACTTGTTACAACCGAAAAGCGCTGCCATTGCAAAAAACTGCTAGATAGGATATGTTGCTATAGAGAGAGAGGCCATATGCCTTTAGATAGGATACAAGGAGAAGAAAGAAGTCCTATATCAAGAAGCTCATGTTGGACAAACATCAAATAACAAAACATGCAGCAGTATAAAGCTTTGAGAAAATGCTCAATCTCAGTAGGAAGCACAGATTAATAAAGTGCAAGCTACATAATTTACGTATTAGTGCTATGAGCCTTATTATCATAACACAAAGGAGCCATATTCAAGATCAACATATATCTGGGTGTGGACTAGAATTTGTCAGTAAATAAAGTACTTGCATTCCGGCAGCAAATATACATCAGTTTGTAGTCATTTCAAATGGAATTATATGCAAGCACCTTTGCACTACCTGTTGCCCCAGTTTCAAGCTGGATTTGCAGACAAATACATGTATCAGCTTGCCCATATCCTGAGGATCAGAATGATATACAATACCTATATATCTGGCCAAAGCTTAGAGATCTCAAATGTGCCAACATTGAGCAGGACTTATGATATATCAGTGAGACTATTTTTAGTACCAATGATGTTGAGGCTCTACAAGATACTTATCATACATGATATATGTCTACTTGAAGTATGAGAAAAATGAGAGGAGATACATCCACATATGTCTGAACATCAAATTTCTACCCAATGATCAAATAGTTACAACAGCAAATATTGCAATAAGTATAAATGCTATATTTCAAATCAATATTTTGACAAGTGAATGTCATTCAAGTTGTTGAACTCTCCATTTCACTTCAAATATATCTAACTTATATCTCAGCATTTTCCCAGTCTTCAGCTAGTATTACAATACCTAGTACAGTATCTGCCAGCCTTTGCCCTGCTATATTCAAGTGTGTGTCCTTGAGCACTGCTCTCAGACTCATCTACCTCATTGAGGTGTAGTTCAACTGACTGTACTGCCTACTTTTATGACAACAGCTCTATTTTGATCAGTAAAATCTTGGGTTTATTATGGTATTCAGACAATACCAGATTAACAGCATCATTAGGTTTGAGCAGCAGCTTTCTGCAAAGTTGTAGAAGAGGACTTAGAATCCATCTTTCTTAGGACAGAAAAGCTACTTTCCTAAATAACCTCAGACTTACAGAAGCAATTTATATAAAAGGAGTAACCAATGAAGTACCTGTCAAGATTATGAGATACTCAGAGGCATTATTTAGGAGTAGAAAAGCCCCCAATGACTTATCACAGAGACTATGACTATTTTGAAAGAAGACAACTTGAAGCAATGCTACCAGAAATAGACACTTGGCCAAAGATTCCCACCTTAGAAGAACACAACAACAAAGATATCTATTTTACCCTATGAAAGATAATTTGGTACTTCAGGTGGAGCCAATTCAGATCAACTGTCAAGATACCAATGGCGTTATCATAATTTCAGTAGCTTGGAATTACTGACCTTCTTTACAATGTTATAAAAGGATTGTGATACCAATTTCCTGATTATACTGCTGCACAGGTAACTTGATGGCGTTTGGGCAGTTCAACCAGATTTTAATGGAACTCTGATAGTCCTATTGCAGCCTACACTTATTTGAGCCAGCCTAGTTATCAAGTATATGAAAATTCCTCTTATGGGAGTACACTTGACAGCACTTTGATAGCCTTGATAAAGACTTCGGTTAGCTTTATAACAGAGGTACTACAGTCTACTACTAGTACTGTATAAGACCACTAAACTAATTGACCCAATGGTATTTCCATTTGCTACCTTGCCATGTGCTACCCACATATTTCATTGTAGAATCACCCCTATTCATTTGCCTACCTAGCACTAGTGTGATTACTTCCAATATAGTGCAACTCAAAGAAATATATTTTATGCTTACTAACCTCTTCCTTCATGAACACCTCTTTCAATAGGCACACTTCCATCACCTCAACTTTTTCTCTTTTTTGTGTAATACTTGCAAAGTAGCCATATAAACTTTAACAATGGTGACATAAAAATCTGGCAAACATATGCTTGGTTGCTGCCACTTTTGCCATGAGTACCTCTTGAATCCCGTTAGGACACTTCTTGGTGCTTGGCCAATAGGTTCTCTTTCCATGCTGAGTTGTGGTCCTTTTTAAAAGCAAATGGTAGAATTTTTTGTATGATTCCGCAATTAATGATATATACAACACCTATTGCTAATATAGCAACACAAAGCACTATAATCCAAAAAGTAATGATTGAACTATAATACGATGTTTCTGCAAATGGGAATAACATTATTATTTCCAGATCAAATACTATAAATAATATTGCTACTAAGAAGAAATGAAGTGAGAATTTTTCTCTGGCATCCCCTAAAGGAATTGAACCACACTCATAAGGTGACAATTTTTGGGCATCTGGTTTATTAATACCTAAAAAAAGATTAATAGCTAAAAGTACTGTTACTAAAATTGGAGTAAAAACAAGAAATACTGTATAGGATAGTGGAGCTGAAGTCATCTTTTGCAGTAGGGTGAATTTATGTAGAGTAATAACTATATTACTCCTAGACATCCACAGGGGGGCCAGGAGGGGTCCCCCCATTGGGTAATGGGTGAGGGCAGAAGTAGGGGGGATAAGCAGGTAGGCTAATGTGCAGGGGAGCCTAGCTCTGTCTGGTCAGCAACAACCCCCCTTTGATTTTCCCCTTACCCCCCCCCCACATTCCCCCACACATCCTGCTGGGAGGGGCCATAAACTGGGCCCCATTTGTCCAGCCTAATCTTACAGGATTATCACAAAAGGTCCAATTGCAGCTAACTAATTAGTTGACAAACAAGTGTACATACAAGAAGACTTAGCTCACACAGACTAACTTGAGTTTGCAAGATTTATTGACAAAGCTAAATCCTTAGGTTACAGGTAGCATAGTAAAAGAAATTCAGGCAAACCAACTCAGCTTAGTAGTGAAAAAATTAATGATCTACTATTTCAATGCTTAGTTAGATCATCATTTAGTCAAATCAATTAGCTCCAATGCTTGGTCCTTTAGTATAGCAGTGTAGTCTGTCAAATCAATAGAATTTGTAAGCTGACAAGTTTGCATATCATAATTGGGCAGAATATATAGCAAGGAAGTGTTTCAAGTCTTGGTATAAGAGTTGTAGAGCAATAAGGAGTTTAGCTAGTATTGTATTCACTAAACTTGAACTAATCTTTATTGAGGTTCCAACAGTTCCTTATATACATTTTTGCCAGATCAATTGCTGACTAATTATACTTTGTTATGTTGGCTGTGGCCAATGACTCATTTGATTGCATAATCATCACTCAATAAAATCCTACTTGAAAATCTATTCTTGTCTGATAAGGATATACTGATTCATCTGCTGACTAATGCTACTGATTTGATAGATAACACTGATGAACTAATAGGCTAAACATTTACCTACTTGATTTGACTAAAAACTGTTCTAAATTAAACACTCAAAGGGTAGATCATAATATTCTCCCCTACTAAAGTTGAAAGGGTTCTCCTGAATCTCTTTTCTTATTGTACCAATATCTTGATGGTTCAGTATTGTTGGTAAGTCTTGCAAGCTTGAGTCTGTCTCTATGAACTAAATCTTCCCTGATATTCCTTTGTTTGTCCACTAGTTGGTAAGTTACAAATGGACATTCTCTGATGATATCCAAATGTCCCGTCCATTCTGGCTCAAACTTCCTCTGGGTAATGTTTCTCAGCAATACAAAGCTCCCCACTGTCAACAATTACGGTGATATAATCTTATCAAATCTCTGCTTGAATTTCTCTGCACTTTGAGATACTTTGGCCTGTGCCTCTTGATGTCTTTGTTCCGGTTGCTGGTGTCCACTAGGATGATTGAGTTCATCTTCTAAGGTGTCTGTAAGCATTGGTTGTGTGATATTCTCCTGGAATCCTTGGTTCACATTCATATGCTTGATAAAGCAGCAATTGTTGGGTGGTGTTGTGTACTCTAACTCTGCATGCAAAGAGTGCTTGGTCTATATATTCATTCCATCAACTGACAGCTCCATTTGCATATTTTGTCAGCATTTTTCCAAATAATCCATTAAACCGCTCAGTAACTCCATTAGTTCTAGGTGTTGTAGATATTGAGTTGTCACCTATATATTCATGCTAACTTAGTCACATAGATAATATATTGTGATTAGCATTCTGTCCTGACAAGATTTCTTGTCAGGATTTACTTAGAATATTTTTACCAAATTGTCCGGTACCCAGATTTTTTTCTCATAGTCTTCCAAAAGGCCCCAAACTTTGCATACATATTCTTGGAACCTTCCTTAACAAACTCGGCATGCTTGTTTTCTCTATTCTATCAAAAGTATATATACCATACCTTTGATCAAAAAATCTATAAGTGAATAAAATGTAAATCCTCTAGTTCTCCACATCACTTCCAATACTCCTCAGAATATTGCAACCCTAGGATGATGTGCCAAGGTTTTAAAGTGTCTGATATGCTGCATTTCCAGATAAGCTTCCATTTTTTTACCTTAAAGCTTGCTCCTCTATCAGAAAGAATCTCTACAGGGCATCAAAACTTCATAAGGATCTCATTGTAGATGAAACTGGCAACCTCTTGCTCACTGGCTACACCTTCTGCTTTAGCCACTGGCCATTTAGTGGCATGGTTAATTGCTACTAGGATCTAATGGTTGCATTTCCTGGTAGTTGGCAGTCTTACAATGAAGTCAATTTTCCATCTTTTAAATTGTCCTACTGGTTTCAAGGGAAAGAGTTGGGCAATTCTCTGTGGTTGGCCTAGCTTGATATGGCAATATAGTTGTTTGTATTGTTTGCCATCAACTTCTTTGAAAATATATGCTCCTGATTGATACTAAGTGCAGAAATTTTTAGCTTCACAATATTTGTTGGACTGCATGATCTTCTGTTGATAAGATACTACTGGAATATTTGTGGAGTGTAAATGATGGTTCCCACATGTATTGGTATATTTCTGACAAGTTGAACACCTTGCAGTAGTAAACATTGTCTGATGTGAGTTACCACAAAACTATTGACATATTCTGACATTGTTACAAGTCTTGGTATAAGAGTTGCAGAGGAATAGGGAGTTTAGCTAGTATTGTACTCACTAAAACTTGAACTGATTTTTATTGAGGTTCCAGCAGCTTCTTATATACATTTTGCCAGATCAATTGCTGACTAATTGAATTTCCTAATGTAGGTTGTGGCTGATGACTTGTTTGATTGCATCATCATCACCCAACAAGATCCTACTTAATACATCTATTTCTGTCTGATAAGGATCTGCTGATTCATTTGCTGACTGATGCTACTGATTTCATAGATAATACTGATATACTGATAACCTAAACATATACTAATTGATTTGACTAAAAACTGATCTAACTTAAACATTCAAGCGGCAGATCATAACATTCTCCCCTACTAAAGTTGAGAGGGTTCTCCTGAATCTCTTTTCTTGTGATCCCAATATCTTGATGGTTCAGTATTATCAGCAAGTCTTGCAAGCTTGAGTCTGCCCCTATGCACTAAGTCTTCCCGGATATTGCCTTGTTTGTCCACCAGTTGGTAAGTTGCAAATGGACATTCTCCGATGATCTTGAATGGTACTGTCCATTGTGGCTCAAACTTCTTCCAAGTGTTGTTTCTTAGCAACACAAAGTTCCCAGCTGTCAATACTTCTGGTGATATAGTCTTATCAAATCTCTGCTTCATCTTTTCTGCACTTTGAGATACTTTGGTCTGTGCCTCTTGATGTCTTTGTTCCAGTTGCTAGTGTCTACTTGGCTGGCTGAGTTCATCTTCTAAGATGTCTGTAAGCTTTGGTTGTGTGAGATCTCCTGCAATCCTTGGTTCACATCCATACACTAAGTAAAATGGTGATTGCTGGGTGGTGTTGTGTACTCTGACTCTGCATGCAAAGAGTGCTTGGTCTATATACTCATCCCAACTACTGACAACTCCATTTGCATACTTGGTCAGCATTTTTCCAACTAATCCATTAAACAGCTCAGTGACTCCATTAGTTCTGGGGTGATATGCCAAGGTTTTCAAGTGTCTGATCTGCTGCATTTCCAGGTAAGCCTCTAATGTCTTTGCCATAAAGTTTGCTCCTCTGTCAGATAAGATCTCCACAGGGCATCCAAACTTCATCAGGATCTCATGGTAAATGAAACTTGCAACTTCTTGTTCACTGGCTATTGGTACATCTTTAGCAACTGGCCATTTAGTGGCATGGTCAATTACTACTAGGATCCAACGGTTGCATATCCTGGTGGCTGGCAGTCTTCCAATAAAGTCAATTCCCCATCTCTCAAATTGTCTTACAGGCTCCAAAGGGAAGAATTCAGCAATTCTTTGTGGCTGGCCTTGATTGATTTGGTAGTTTGGGCATGTTTTTACTAGCTTCTCAATAGACTTGTTCCATCATTACAGCTGATCATAGTGCCCAATAGTGCCATAGCATGCCAGATGGTGCTTGATCATGCCACAGAGTGCCAGATGGTGCCATATAGTGCCAATTTGGGATCAAAATTGACATGCATATGACCCTAAAATATCAAATTAATAACAAAAATACAGCACTCTCTGGCACTATGATCAATGGCACAATGGAAAAAGTCTAATGTCTTGTTTCATTCTGGCCACCATGCTCTGGCTTTCACAAGACTATAGGTTCCTTCAATTCTAAGATGTCCATATCCATTGTGTAGCTTATGTATTAAATCCAGGCAAGAAACATAAGGGCAATAGGCAATAGGGCTTCCATCAACAATTTGGTAGAGTGTTTCATCCTGTACTACAAATATGCTGGCTACATCCTGGATTATCTGCTTGATATCTTCATCCACCTCATTAGGAATGGCTTGGTCCTCCAAGTACTTTGGTAATAGGCTAGGCCAATCTGATTCATGCACCAAGTTGAGTGGTGCAACTTGATCTAATCTTGATAAGGCATCAGCAACAGTGTTGGCTTTTCCAGGGCAGTAGACAATCTCCAGGTCAAATTGCTGAATGTATTCACTCCATCTTGTCATTCTTCTAGAGAGTACCTTCTGAGTAAATATATACTTGAGGGAGGCATGATCAGTCTTCACAGTGCATTTGACTCCTTCAATATAGCATCTCCATGTCTTCAAACAGTGTATTATAGCAAGCATCTCCTTCTCATTGACTGGATAGTTTTGTTCTGCTGAGTTCAGCTTCTTGGATCCAAAGGCAACAGGGTAGTCCTTTCCCTTGTGCTCTTGGCTCAGCACTCCACCAATTGCATTATCTGAAGCATCTGTGTACAGAGTGAACTCTTTTCTAGAGTCTGGTGTTCTTAAGCTTGGTAGCCTAGCAAGTTCATTCTTGAGCGTCTAGAAGGCAGTCTCACAAGCTATGTCCCACTTGTAGGTATTGTCTTTCTTGAGGATATCAGTTAAAGGGGCTGCAATATTTGCAAATGACTTGACAAATCTCCAATAATACAAAACCATTCCAAGGAATGATCTAAGCTCTGATATGCTCTGGGGCTGCTTCAGATTCTTGATTACTTCCACCTTCTTAGGGTCTAAGGTTACTCCTGTGCTAGTCACTATGTGTCCCAGATTTTCAACATGTTCCTTGAAGAACTCACACTTGGGTAGCTTACCATAAAGCTTATACTCTCCTAGCTTCTTCAAGACCTTTGCAATGTGCACCAAGTGATCCTCTTCTGTCTTGCTGTGTATCAGTATATCATCTAGGTAGATTATGACAATCTTGTCTAAGTACTCCTGGAAGACAGTCTGCATCAGGGTAATGAAAGTTGCAGGGGCATTGGTGAGGCCAAAACTCATGACTAAGTACTTGTAATGTCCATATCTGGTCCTGAATGCTGTCTTAGGGATGTCTTCTGGCTTCACCCTAATCTGGTTGTATCCTGACATGAGGTCAGTCTTGCTGAAAATAGTGGCTCCATTAAGTTGGTCCAAAAGCTCATCAATCTGAGGTATGGGGTACTTATTCTTGACAGTAACTGAGTTCAGGGCTCTGTAGTCAATGCACATCCTAAGCGTTCCATCTTTCTTTTTCACAAAAAGCACTTGTGCTCCCCAAGGTGACTTGCTGGGTCTGATGTATCCTTGCTCCAATAGCTGATCAATTTGTCTCTTCATTTACTCCAATTCTAATGGACTCATTCTGTAAGGTGCCTTGCTCACTGGAGGGCTATCTCCTGTGTCTATGGCATGATCCACATCTCTGACTGGTGGTAAGCTTACAAGCTCATCTGGAAACACGTCTGACTTTTTTTTCAAGAGAGTCTGGACCTGCTGGGGTACTGAGGTAGCAGAATCCTCCTGTAATACTGCCATGAAAAACATCTGGGCACCTTTTCTAAGCGCTCTACAGAACTGGGTCTTGCTAAGTTCACATGTGTCACACATACTGGAATTGACCAAGTTGAAATCCAGCCTGGCAGGTAATAGCTCATAGGTCTTGTTGTCCTTTTGGATCTGAGTTGCATGGGTTCTCCAGTTGATTGATGGATTACAACAAAATAGCCAGGTTTTTGCAAGTGCAAGGTCAAACTTGCAGTTCCCAAATATATAAGCCTGTAGGACTTCTTCATAGTCATTAATCTTCATTCTTACTGGCTGGGTAATACGGTTGATTATGTGAGAGTTCCCATCAGCTATGGAGACTGAAGTTGATTTGGTAGGTTCTGAGTTGATACCAGCTTTCAAGGCAAATTGCTCTGACATGTACTCATGTGATGCCCCAGAGTCAATCATGATTTTGGCAGGTGCCCCATTGATTACTCCATTTAAGTACAGTAACTTCCCTGAGTTTGAGGTCATTTGAGACAAGTACCCTTGTGTCATATGGAAGGTAAGTTCCAAGTCTTCTTCAAGCTCTTCTTCCACATTACTGTGTTCATGGGACTCAATATGGTTGAAGGTTTTTGTTGGCTGGTGTCCATTTCTTCTTGGAGGGCAGTACTTTGCAATATGTCCTTGCTGGTGGCAATTGAAGCAAAGTCCTTTCTTCTTACATTCTTCTGAGGTAGGATTCTTCTGCATAGCATCTATTTCCATTGGCACTGCTTCTGACTGTCTTTTTTCATAGTGATTGTAGCCTTTCTGATTAGTCACTGTAGGCTTCCCAACTCCAAACATAGCGGAGTCATAGTCAATGGCAATCTTGATGGCTTCTTCTATAGTCTGAGGTCTTTGATAATTCACTTTCTTGCAAGTTCTTTCTTTCTGCCCATCAATAAAGTATTCAACTTGATCCAAGGGGTCCATTCTTTCAATTTGTCCAAGTGGACATCTGTACTCATAGACGTATTCTTGCACCATTCCTTTCTGTCGGAGTGTCTTTAACTTCCTTCTTAGTAGTGTCTGCTGGTGTGGAGGTTCAAAAGCATCCTGAATTTCCGACACAAACTCATCCAAGGTAGAGATTGTAGAGCATCCCATCATAGTGGCTGACCTGATCTTGTTGTGGTACCACTGTAAAGCTGCATCTGCCAGGTAAGAAGCTGCATAATGCAACTTGCTCTCTGGAGCAATACCTTTAGCTTCAAAAGCTTCTTCAATCTGAAAGAGCCAAGTTCCCAGGTTTTCATTGACTCTGCAATGGTACCAGTTGACCTTCACACTAAAGTTGCTCTTGACATGGCTTTGCTGGCTCTGAGCCATGGTAGTCATTCCTTGTTGCTGTTGGCTGAGGATCTGGAGTAACTATTGCTATTGGGCCAGGATTTGCTGCATGGCATTCTTCCATTCTGGATTGTCTGACATCTTGAGGGTGGTTTCTTCTTTCTTCAGGAGGGAGGTTTCTGGTTATTGCTGCTACCAATGTTACAAGTCTTGGTATCAGAGTTGTAGAGGAAAAGGGAGTTTAGCTAGTATTGTATTCACTAAAACTTGAACTGATTTTTATTAAGGTTCCAGCAGCTCCTTATATACATTTTGCCAGATCAATTGCTGAGTAATTGTACTTCCTAATGTAGGCTGTGGCTTATGACTCATTTGATTGCATCAGCATCACCCAATAAGATCCTACTTAATATATCTATTTCTGTCTGATAAGGATCTGCTGATTCATTTGCTGACTAATGCTACTGATTTCATAGATAATACTAATATACTGATAACCTAAACATGTACTAATTGATTTGACTAAAAACTGATCTAAATTAAACATTCAAGCGGCAGATCATAACACTATATTGATAAAAGGGATCCTGATGAACTCTCAAGAGATTGTCTCCCTGGTATACTTTTCTCACTGACTAAGTGATTACCAATCAAGGTGTTGCACAAGGTTCCAGATATCAATAGAAATGTTGATTACATCAGAATGAGCGACAAATATTTGAAGTAGATGTTGGAAGGTTCTAAGTAGTACAATACATCTAAATAATCAGGGATCAGTATTCTGCAACCTGTGCAACATCTCATATGGAATGATAATGGTAGGGATGGTGATATGGCTTGATCATATGTCAGTGGTTCTAGTGCAGTTACTTGCCTGATGTAGAGGCACTTACAATTAATAATCTTACATGCAGTGAAGGATCAGATATGCCATGAATAGACAGGTATTATAGTTAGGCAGCTTATGGGCTAATACTGAACCAATAAAACAACTTGGTTTAAACTAAGTTTAGCAGAAGGGAAGTAGAGAATATGGGAATTTGCACATCAATCAGTTGGTGTTTTTGTGACCCCACTACAATGCCTTGTCTCAAGCTACAACATCACATCATTCCCCAGTAGATCAATTACTGGGTCAACTTGGCTTTGTAGAGTATGCTGTGTGCTCTTTTCTTTAGGTGTTGTCCTATTGCACACTGTGATTATGCTGGGCTTATGCAGAGTACCGTAGATAGAGAAGATGAGCATATAATCTATAGACTTGTTCCATTGTGCCATTGATCATAGTGCCAGAGTGTGCTGTATATTTTGTTATTAATTTGATATTTTAGGGTCATATGCATGTCAATTTTGATCCCAAATTGGCACTGTATGGCACTATCTGGCACTCTGTGGCATGATCAGGCACCATCTGGCATGCTATGGCACTATTGGGCACTATGATCAGCTAGAATGATGGAACAAGTCTTATCTGTGAGCATTGTTAATCAGAGCTATCACTCTTTGTGCCATACTCAGAAGGCTCAGGAGAGTCTAAAGGCATCAAAAATTCACCTAAACATATTGCGCACAGTTACAGGTACACCTGGGTGCCATCAAAGAAGTATCAAGTGGCTGGCAAGATATTGTTGGTCTAATAGTGACCAATGAATGGTCAAATATAACTTACATGGCAAAACACAGGCTGGGATACTTGTATACTTCTGATGCTATTTGCATGCTTTGTGGCTGAGAGGTTTATTACAATATTCACATGGTCTTCTTTTTCTTCTCTTACAGCAATTAATCAAAGTGGTCTTCTTGATGGGGCAAACAGCTAGGCACTTAACAACATAGCACTATTAAATCACTTTCTGGCCAATACTCATGAGAACTTGAGGCAGTCTTGTATTTGAGACATTAGACTTGTTCTGTTGGATAGTGCCACATATTGTCAGCCTATTTATAGTGCTGGATCAATTCAGCACTCTATGGCACTATCTGACACTATAATATCTACCATAATGCCAGTGGTAGGATATAACCTCTGGTAATTTAACTCAATCTTACTTTTGTTGCTAGAGTATTGTTTCCTTGCTTTATTTACTCTTCACAAAGCTCCAGACACATTTCTCTCAGTGGATGTCTTCTTGTATGAATATACTGTGCATTGATAAGTATCTTAACTATTTTACCTATTCTGCTGTTTTCTCCTATATATGACTTTCCTCCGTATTTACCTGCCAATATGCTGGAACTTTTCAGATATCCAAATTTATGCTCTACCCTCCCTCTGAAGTGACTCAAAATCTCATTATTAAGCTTCTGCTTCCTGCTAAATGCACCATTCCTTGGCTTACTATAAGCTGTAATACATCCCAATCTCTGAAAATCCTATTCTATATAAGCTAAGTCTGCCATACATCTTCCCATCTACTGAATTTTGGATGATTCTCTACTCAGAGTGCTTTGTCATGCCTACTTCCAGCAAATGGCCTACTAAACCAGATGATGTTACCTTCAATGTCATATAGTGCCTGAAACTTCACACAGTGTGCCTTGTACTTGAAAGAATAAAAGTGCCTCTGCCCTCTAGAAGGTCTGTTAATCCTGACTGGGAAGGTATCCAAAATACTCCTTATATGGAATCTGTTGCTGAACACTATGGGATATGGAAGTCTATTGGAGCTTCTGAACCTAGTACTCCAAGCTTGCTTTAAGTCATTCATATCCTCTGCAAGGTGGTTCTCCATTGCTGTCAGCTAGGAATGAAGGCTTCCAAGACTTTTGTTGCCATGGAGGGTGGGATGAGACCTTGCAGAGCAATAGTTCTTGTAATAGCAGAGAAGCTTAACAAGAGATATCTTGAGTAGATTGGGGTAGATGGACCACAGAACTTGGTATAGATCTCCTCTAGTCTGTCAAAAGGAAATCCAGTGGTAGTGATGGGATTGATGAGAAAAGACCATTTAGATTAGTAAGTAATATTGAAGTTGGTGGAAGATCAGAGTTGATTTGAATCAATTTAGCGCAGTCAGCTTTATTTATCTAATTTTCCATGCATTGTGATTGAATGTCCATCAATTGCCATGTATCCCATCATTATGTTGCAAATATCATCCTTAAACAATGACTGGGTATTTTTAGTGATGTTTTACTCACTAGTCTTTAATCAAATAGGAAATCTGCAATTGATGTGATCTGATCCATTTCAATGCAATCTGATATGCATCATGCATAATATATGGAAAATTCAATCATCAAATTAGCTTTCATATATATATTGCATATTGACCAGGTTGATGCCAATAACTACTGTATAAGTATCTAAATCTGTCACTATGGTCCCTATGCTAAGTCTCAACTTGTATTTAGTTCAACCCAGACAAAATCCATCCCCCAGCTTACAAGCACAGTCTGGACCAAAAAAGTTGATGTTGGATCCATCCAAGTTCTTTCCAAATGAATTCTGTATGGCCCAAGTCTCAATGATGAGTCTTCATACAGATATTTGGGCACTACTCTTTAATATAGCAGAACTAGATACCCTGGATAGTTGACAGAGATGGAAGAACCTAGGTAGAAAGTGGTGGCATGAGTTCTATATCCAGATGACAGCAGATGTATGTAAGAAGATATATAATAAGACAAGTGTTGAAATCAAGAATGAGCGGAGATTGAGCGGATTTGATGAGGAAGCCATATGGGAACAATTTTGTGTGCAGTTTGCCCAGCACAGGCCAGATGCATCCATTTGTGGCTTGACATTGGGAACCAAAGAGATATTAAATGAGTTTTTGCCTCAAATGACTAATGTATTACATTGTATACTAGTAGAGCTAAGTGCCTTCTGAGAGCAATATACACAGGACTCATCCAGGCAACAGTTCTAAAGCATCAGAAAGAAGGTAAGTGAATACCATGAGGAATCAGAAGGTGAGCTTCAAGAAGAAGAATACAGGCCGCAAGCAACATTGTCTAGATTTTGCCAGCATGCCTTGCTGGATTCCTTACCATCCCTTGCAACTTCAGCATGCAGGTGCACATCAGTCAAAACTACCTCAACACCCTTCACAAGAGTGCCCCGCAGTGAGTCAATGTGTATTCGGTCAACACTTTGGGGCAAAACCACCAGAACCCACCATACTGCTCATTTAGACACAAGTCCATTGGAGCAGGCCAAGTTGCTTCAGCAAGTGGCACCACATCAAACTCAGCCAAGGTCCATTCCAGCACATCAAGTTGCGGCTGCGCATGCCATAATACCTGTCCATTAGTAAGTTTCTTCTGGTGAACTGACTGATAATGACCCACATGAAGTGCCTCCACCACTGTAGCCTTTGGCAAGTAAAAGATTACATCAGCACATAGCACTGCAGGCCGGTCCAGTAGCATAATCCAGAGCAATCAAGCACAGCCAAGCTGCAGCATTGCACTTACCAACTAGGAGGCAAAATACTGACTATTAACACACAAGTAGCCAAGAGGATAGTCAACAAAGAAGTAGTTTAGGTGTGCAAGTTGAATCACTACCAAATGCTTCAGATGTAATTTCTGTGAGAAAAAAACCAAAGAGAGGATGATGCAATTGCATTGAATTGCTATTTTTTGTCTCAATCTAAACAATACATTTTTTTTGCAATCCAGCTCAAGCCACCACAAATCAGTGATCACTAAATTTTTGATATAAGCAATAACAAGGTTGTCTCACATTTGAGACAGGACCCCTATGAATAAACACCCTGCATATGTATACATCATATGTAGCACTAGTGCAGCCATTTGATCTGATTTGCACCTATACAATTGGTTGCATGCTAGCTATGACACCTTGCCCAATCACAAGGATCAGGGATCTACTTGCCTAATGGGTAAAATGGGATATTTGATGGCAATTCAGGTAGCTTGTGTATTGGTCAAAGAGCCAATTGGGGGCTGACAGCTTCAGGATACTTTTGGACCACTTAACCACTGAGATACCATCGAATTGGAGTGATAGTAACCAAAATGTTAAGTATCAGTGTAGTTTATAGTGTGATATGCATTTATTTCCATTTACCCTAAAGCAACATATCCAAATACTGGATATTACCTACCATAATTGTGTTATCCAATTGCTCACATGATGCAAACATTACAAGTTGGCACAAAGTGCTAACCTCAGTGTGCTGATTGTGCCATAGTGTGCAAGATCATCTCACATGGTGCAAAATTGTCCAAGAGCAATCCTGCCTACTGGTAGCTACAATATTGCGCCCAATTGTTCTTAAAAACTGCGGATTGCGCCGCGCACCCTGGCACAGTATAATGTGTCGTAATTATTGAGTTGTCACCTTGATATTCGTGCCAGCTTAGTCACATAGATCTTATGCTGTGATTAGCATTTGGTTCTTACCAGATTTCTTGTTGGGATTTACTTGGAATTTTTTCACCCAAATTGTTAGGTACCCAGATTATTATTTTTCTCAAAGTCATCCAAAAAACCCCAAACTTTGCACACATACTCTGGGGACCTTCCTTAACAAACTCTGCACATTTGTTTTCTCTACTCTATCAAAAGTATGATATTCATACTTTTGGTCAATAAATCTACAAGTGAATAACATGTAAATCCTCTAGTTCTCCACATCACTTCCAATTCTCCTCAGAATATTGCAACACAATGGAACAAGTCTAATGCTTGCAGTGCATCATCAAGCTTTCTCCCATTGTAGGTAGTCTAGACTGCAACACATGGTCAAAATCCTGAAATTACGCTATCAGGGTGGTCAAGATTTTTATGCTGCTGGAATTGTAACCATCTCATTTTGTAATTCCAATAGCTGATCTGAATTGGATCCACCTGTGGGTCAACATTAATTATGTAGGGTATCTCAAGGCCTATATACTGTAGTGGTATTCACATTTTACCTTCAGGTCAGGTACCTAGACTGGTGCATATTGTGGGTTATTACTGACTATGCTTGGTGAGTGGGAGAACTTGTAGGGCAAGTTAGTACCACTTGGTTCAGAATAGCTTCCAATAGAATGTAGAAAGGTAATAAAGACTTGTGTTTATTCCGTCCAGATCCTCTTCTTCCCTCACATGGATCAATTGGATATATATATACCACTCAGAGGGGCTTAAATAATAGACAATGTGTTGCAAAATAGGGGTGTGAACACCTTCCTGTTATGGTAAGTGTTCTAACTAGATAAGGGCAGGAATAGGAGGGAGGCTGCATGGGTGAACCATAGGGAAGATACTGGGGACTTTGGATAGGACTCTGGGGAGAACCTTTGGGCAAAGAGTGGGTACTACATTTAATACTGACACACATTTCCAGCACAGGGTAAGATTCTAGCATTGATAATAGTTTACTCTTCAAAGGATGGCAGCTATGGACTTACAGCTAATTGTGGGTGTCTAGAGGGAGTAGAAATCATGTGGCAAGTGTGTGGATTATGTGGAACTTGCTGAGCAGCTGATTGAATGGAAAAGTGGCATTTGAGCTGTAGCATAATTGCTAATAAATATCTCAAACTTGGAGCTCATTGGAATTTTGGCAAGTATTCTGTTGTATTTGTAATGCTGTTTTACTAGTACTCAGCACATGGTTTTTCTTCAAATTTTTGGTCAAAATTCTCAAAGGAAGTAGTAAGGGGCTGGTTGCCATTTTTGATATGAATGTTAAGCATTCAATGTTGTACTGAAGAGAAGAGTGTGCTAGAGCTCTCTATTGATTTAACTGAGACAAAGGGACAATTAAGCACAGAATATTAGAATTGCCAAAAAGTGGCAGAACTATTTGCAGAGAGATTTTGGTCTAATATTGGTCTTGTATAAGGCTGGGTTTGGCTGTGATGGCAACAGAGTTAGCTTGCTATACAGGCTAGGCTTGGTATTCTCAGGAGTGCTTGATATGCTAGGCTTGGTATTCTCAGGAGCGCTAGATATGCTAGGCTTGGTATTCTTAGGAGTGCTAGATATGCTAGGCTTAGGTAGAAACTACAACAGAATTGCCAAGTTCTGAATCTTGCTCAGACACACTTTATACCAAAAGGTTCTATAAGCTGTATTTATATTTTCTTTATTGGGTTGAATTGTCAAGTGCCAAGAGGCTAGATTAAATGAAATCAATTTGGGTGCTGATAGATACACAAGATAAAATATAATTGCATCATCAATCACCTGGCAACCTGGCAGATGTTAAGTAAGATAGATCTCAGATGACTAATCACACAGAAAGGCTTGGAAGATAAGTTGATAATGTAATGGCCATTTGAAAATTTATCATGTGTGACAGCAAAAAATATATTTGAAGGTGGCATAAAATAAACCGTAATTGTGATTAGTTTTGTTTGGGCTAGGAAAAATTAGTTAGGGTATCAGATTTTATAACATGGTAAAGTAGACCAAGTTTTAAAAGTTAATGCACAACACTTGGTCTCCTCTTGGAAAATGTCCAGTAGTCTGCTTGCGCACCTGACAGCTAGTGCCAAGATTCAGAGGGTTGTCAATTTTGAGAAACATGGAACTCAGCCAATGTCAGGATGATACCCTGCTGGCCTCTCCTCTATTTTGCTTAGGAAATTCTGGCAAGCCAGGTACTGACAACAGACAAAGAGTGGTATCAAGAGCTTGCATGCATGGCTTGGGTATATTTGTACAACCTTGTATATTTTCATGATCTGGACATTTGCCACTTGGGTGAAAGATTCAATTTGCTCCATTGTGGCATTGATCTTAGCACCGGATAGTGTTATTTACTTTGTAATCAATTTGTTGATTTGAAGTTGAATGTGTGATTTATTATTGCCTATACTCAATAGTTGGGAGAGCTGGTAGGTCAGTTCAGTACCATTTGGTTCACAATAGCCTTTGCTTCAAGGTAACAAGGTAATGAAGACTTATGCTTATTATGTCAAAAGAACCTATCCCCCTCATCTTCACTTGATTCATTAAATATATATCATGCTAATAAGGGCTTAAGTGATATACAACGTGTCACAAAATAGGGGTGCAAACACCTTCTGGGTGAGTCTCTCAGGGGGAATAAAGAACAAGCAGAGATGTAATAATGCAATGAAATATTGCTTCTTTATCTTGCAAGCATTATTGGTGCTTGTCATTATTGTGTCCTGCATGATGGTAGGGACTCTTTGAAGTGTGTGTCATGATCACACATCATCCCTGGCCTCCTATTATTTAGCCAAATCAGGTCAGCAAAGAAATCAAAGTTCCTTCTAGAAAGTTCTACTACATTCTACCAGCTTCTTGAAAGCTCCAAGTCAGCATTACACAATGGAAAATTCTATGCAAGCTTCCCATCAGAGTTTATGTAGTTGCATACCCTATATGGTAATTACATGTCATAAGACCTGCTCACATGATCAGCCAACTCCTGACATATCCCCATGTGATATTTTAGTTTGTTCTTTAGTATATTTCTATTTTGGCCAACTTACTGTGTCTCACCCCAGAACCCCATCAGTATTAGCCAATATATCTTGGCATCCATATTACCAAAAAGTATTTATAGTCCTATCCCCCCTTGTGTATTCCTCATTCTGATAAACACAGGTCTTGAATAAACAGCCTTGCCTGGCCCTACTCTCCTGCCTTGTGTCTATTCATAACAGTGTGCATACACCTGGTTGGCATTTATCCATTGTCAATAAGAAGGTTCTGCTACTTTGGAGATATAATGTAGTACTTCTGTAGAGACTGTGGCAAAATCAAGGTGTTTCCTCATGTTCCTCATGGTTTCTACTGAGTCTGTTGCAACCTCTCAGGCATCTTGGAGTTAGGCTTCACACTGGCTCCTGAGTTGCACTATGGTGAGCTGCTGTAACTGTTGTAATACAGCAACTTGGTGGAATGTGTTTGTCAACTGGCAGGTGTATTTAACTGATATGCATATCTTGTCTTGGATAATTCCTTCTTGAAAATGTGGTTCAAGTTGCCTGTAGATTTTCAGAGGGGTTCTATCATTGTAAGTTCTACTACTGGAGCACTTGCAGCTTATACCAGGTCTGCATATCTCAACAACTGTGGTACCTACCAATGGCAAGTATGCAACAGGACAGGGGGGCACTTGAGGCTTTGTTAGGGTGCAACAGTGGATACCTTGCATCTCCCGTCTTACTGCATTTGGTATGAACACAGGGATCAGAGTGGTGACCTTCTCCTTAATAATCAAGAAACCTCCTCTCAGATGGTATGCTGTCTTCCCAGGTTAGATACTTTGAATTTGCATTGGTAACTTGTCTTGTGCCTCTCTGATTATATCTTGTATTGATGCAACTGCTTCAACAAATGTCTCTTGGTATGTGACCTTTGTTGCAACTTAAGAAGTGATTTGGATATAAGGAACTTATCAAGAGATAGTGATAATAGTTGAACTGTTGTTTATTCATGAAGAAGCTAAGTATTAATACCTTTGTAAAAGTGATACAGCTGTAACACCAAGTAGGGAGGGTTTCTCAATATTCAGGAGCATTCTGTAACAGTTTCAGGGTTAGTACATAATGTTTGGTAATAGTGCTAATTTGATCCTGACTATAGGGGAATAATCATAAGATCATATATCTGGAGAAAGTGGCAAATTTAAGGCAGTAAATGAGTCCTATAGTGACTAAGACTAGTCTATAATTGTTAAGTAAATTTTTAGCTGCTGAATGATACCAAATAGTCCAATATTTCTACAACCTTTGCCATATGTAACATATAAACCATGACTCTCAACATTTGTTGGTTGGTTATCTTACTGGTTGGAGCAGTGATGCCAGTACCATTTGACAAATTATGTAACAATCCCATCAAAAGGCTGTCACAAACTTAAAGTCCCATGACTAAGAGGTACTGATCCTGTCAGGACATCATCCAGAGACTGTTGAAAAATAATTGCACCCCAGATTTCATAAAAAACTTAGTCAAAATTTTCATCACAACAATATATAAGTGGCCCTTGCTTGGTTCCCTGCCAATTTGCTCACTTTCTGATCCTAGATGCTCTATCACCTCCTGCATTTGTGTGCATTGATTGGCTATTGCCTCTTTTTCATACTCCTTACTTTCCGACTCAACTGTTTCTCTCACTTTTCATACATACAAATTGATTTATTTCCATTGAAACTTCAGTTGTACATCAGTTGCCAGTGGTATTGACCTATACAAGTCCCTATATCCTACACTAACCCCTATGAGAAATCTTAAACTTGGAATTCATCTAACTTTGAGCTGGTATTCTACTGGTATTCTACTGGTATTCTAAAGGTATTTTGCTGGGATTCAGCTGGTGTTTTTGGTTCAAAATTTCAAATGCAATTTTAGATTGAAGTAATGGGCAGCTCATGACCAAACTTGGCATGGATGCTAGTTAGCCTAGTCTCCTCCTGGAGAATTTGTTGGCTTGCCTGCACATTAGCTCACAACAGAGATATTGGGAGTTGTCAATTTTGAGAAACTTGGGACTCAGCTGACACTAGAATGGTATTTTACTGGCCTTTACTAGATTTTTTTCACAGGGTAATGTCAAGCCCAACCCCACACTCAACAAGTAAATCCATTAAATTACACCACTTAATAAGTCTTTCTTCTGTAATGCTCTGGCTCCACAACTTTTACAGAAACCCAAGGGCTTTATGTCACTGTTAAATCACTGCTTTGCACATGCCCTGGCCTTCAGCCATCACTGCAAGCTCCAACACCTCATCTGCCAGACTTTGCAATAAATTCCTGCAATATTCAAGTAAGATTGTTTGCACACTGCTCTTGAAGAAGTGCTGCAACCTCTTGGTGTGCCTATTAATGTTCTAAAGTCCCACTGAAGGCATTGTGATATTCTTTTGAGTTCTTGACATTATAGCCTTGTCTGTCAGTGAGATCTCCACTCTATCAACAATGGAAGAGATGAAGGCTGTGGTAGACATATTGCCTTTTTCTGCAAACCAATCTACCTTGCTGGAGTGTGGCTCAACTGGCTGTGCCTCCACGCCTTGTGAAAACAGCTGTTTTCTTGCTGGTAATTCTTCTTGGGTATGATGGGATTCTGTCTGTTCCAGGCTTGCAGCATTAGTTGGCAAGAACTGCACCTTTTTTGCATGCTTCCCTGTTTCAGGCTTAGGTAGACATTTTTCCCGTTACCATTTCCTTTACCACTGCCAGGTCCTTCTATTCTTAAGATGCTTTCTTAGCATACCAATGCAGCCCCAAAATTGGTTTACCTATTTGAATCCAGGATAATGCACATGGAAAAAAGTCAAGTTTATTCTGCTTGACCTTGAGTTTCTGACGGTCCCATGGTATGCTAGTCTTAAGGTGATGGCGTGCTAGACTTCTGGGAGCCTCATGATTATTAGCCCAATCTTCACTTTTGCACTCAATGACTTCATGGATCTTTGATGTCTTTTGATTTTTAGGCTTTGATAAAAACACAACATTATCTCCCTCCCATGCTGTGATAGGTTTTTCTATGGGCTTTATCTTTGGGCTCTATTGTTGTGCTTCAATGACTGTATGGTGTCCCTTTGCTGCTACATTGGCCAAGGGCTCAATTCTTAACTATGGCATTGAACTACTTAAGTTCCTTCTTTGCAGCAAAGATACTGCTTTCTCTACCTGGGATATTGATTACTCTACACCTATTATCTGCTCATCCTGTTTCTGGTGCATTTCCTGATTTCTCTGAGCCATTGCATATATCCTATCAGGCACCGCACCTAATTACTTCATCAATGCTTTGGTATGAGCTGATAGCATACTTGCTAATATTGGTGGTGGTGATGTTATGAAGGCTACTTGCTGTTCTTCAACTGAGGGTACTGTATTTGCTACATTCTCATCTGCCTGAGCATAAACCTCAGCTTGTGGCTCCATAAAGATTCTAAATTGCCTACTTGACTGAGAGCCTGAGGAGTCTGCATTATTACCTTCAATGGGAACACCATACACATGGTTGTTTGTGGATGTAGCCCTGCTTGTTGCACTGAATGTCAAAGCAAGCTGTTATACAACCATACTTCTGCTGCCATCTGTGGTGGAGTTTGGTTGGGAACCAGACAACTTGCTTTATTTTTTTGTTGGCACATATATGGAAGTGAGTCAAACCAAAGGGGAAACAGCGTTATATATACATGCTTATGTGGTGCCACAACTTTATTTATAATGCTTCATAGGGCAGGTCATCATTGAATCTTACATTCATGTTGGTGCAATGTCTCAAATACAAGATTGTCTTAAATTCACATGGGTATTGACCAAAAAGTGATATAATAGCATATGCTGTTGAAGGTCAAACTGTATGTCCCATGGACAAGACTACTTTGATTAAACATTGTAAAAGAGAAGAGAAAAAAGAGCATGTGGCTATTCTGGCAAGCATCTCAGCCATGAATCTTACAAACAGCATAGGAAGTAATACAAGGATCATGGCCAGTTTCTTGCCACACAAGTTATATTTGACTATTTTCAGTCACTACTGTACCAAAGTTATCTTGCCAGCCATTTGATACTTCTATATTGGCATCTGGTGTTGTGCATCAACATTTAAAACTTGGCCAATTTCACTGCATTAGAAAATCTAGTACCCTAACTGATTTTCCCTAACCCAACATAACTAATCCCTGTTATGGTTTATTTTATCACTTCTCAGAATCTATATTTAGCTGTCACACCTGATCAAATTTCATGTGGTCATTACATCCTCAAATGATCTGCTAAGCCATTCCAAGTGATTAGTCACCTGAGATTTATGCAACCACTTAGCAGTTGCCAAGATATCAGCTGATTAATGATGCAATTTTTCATTTATTTTATGCACCTATCAACACCCCAAAAGATTTTGATTAGTCCGGTCTCTTGGTGCTTACTAATGCAACTCAATCAGAAAAGTATAAATAAAGTTTACTGAATCTTGTGGTTTAGTGTGTGTCCCAACAAAATTAAGAATTCAACAAATCCATTCTAGTTTCTACCCAAGCTCAGCATATCTAGCACTCTCAAGAACACAAAGCCTAGCCTGCATAGCAAACCTACTCTGTTGCCTTTATAGCCCAACTCAGCTATATATAAGACCAACATTAGACCAGAACCTCTCTGCTAATATTTCTGGCACTCTTGACAATTTTAAGATTCTGCACTTAGTTGTCACTTAGGCTCAGTTAACTCATTCAAGAGTTTTAATACACTTTTCTCTTGGATACAACACCTGGTCAAATTTGTCACCTTGGGCAAACTTAGTCAGGTGAGTTTGTGACACCTTTAGGCTCCCCTCAGCCTTCTGAATATGGCATGCAGAGTGATAGCTCTGACAATGAAGGTTCATTGATGAATTGTGAGCCTATCTCCCCTAACAACAGTACCACAGATGAGCCTGGTCAAATCCCAATATGCAATGAGACAGCACCCATTGAAACACATGCCAAGGATACTTTATGGAGCCAAGTGAGCCCAGTAATCCATCTACTGGTGAATGATGTAATGTTGTGGCTAGAGAAGTGGCATGTTTCCACTAATATCAGTAATGAGGGCTTTGAGGATTTATTATTACTTCTTGCCAAATCATTCCAGGATGCAATGTGCCATGTACATGGTACAGGTGGACAACCATCATGCGGCTGGCAACATATGACCCAAAAACTATCCTGGTTCCGGCATGTGTTAACAGTTGCATGGTATTCACATCTAAAAGTGCTACCATTGCAACATGTTCAAATTGTCAGGAATCCACCACCATTGAAGGAAAACATTGTTCACACTCCAATATATTCTGGTAATACCAGCTTACCCCATCTGAGGAAGCTGGTGCAGTCTGAAAAATATTGCAAAGTTATACAGTACTGCACTCAGTATCAATCAAGCACAAACATATCCAATATATTTGATGTTAAACATTACAAACAGCTAAGAAGCAAGGGCTACTTTGAAGGTATGTATGACCATGCCTTTGCCTTAGCACATGATGGATTCTTATGAAACAAGTAGTCTACCAGCAAATCCTGCTGGCCACTGATTCTCATCAATCTGAATCTGCCACCCATCTTATGGTATCAGAGCAATAATCTGATGGTAGCCTCACTGGTATCTAGGCGTAAATTATTGTCCAACCTGGATAGCTACCAGTTTTCTCTTGGCTACAAACCAACTTCTGCACCGTTTGATGCAGAATTCACACAAACAAGAGCCAGAGCACACCTATAAGGGGGACTAGAATCCTGCAGGGAGAAAGAATATATTGACTAAATACCAAGAAGCTCTTTGCGGATATTCAGGAGGTATTATGGCAGAAGTGGCAACAACCAAGCATATGTTTGCAAGATCTACATGTTGCCAGCGGCACAAAGTATATGGCAACTTTGCAAGTATCACATTAAAAAGCCGTAAAGTTGAGGTAATAGAAGCTTGTGAATTGTGGCAAGTGTGTGTGTTTATAGAGGTTAGTAAGCAGGAGGCCCTATTTTTTTTGATTTGACCTCTATGTGAAATACCCAAGGTAGTAGTGGGTAAGCAAATAAAGAGTGGTGATTCTATAGTGGAATATATGAGTTGCACAAGGGGAGGTAGAAAAAGGAAATACCATTTGATAAATTGGTACAGTAGCATTATACAGAACCAGCTGTAGGCTGCCATACTGATGCAATAATGCCATCAGAGTCTTGCAGTGAGGCCATTCAAATACCATTGGGTTTATTGCTATATAAGGCAATTGGATGTCCTGGCTGGTTGGATTCACTTGGAATAGTTGTAGAGCACAATAAGACCGCAATAATACCATGCAATTATTGTCACAGCACCAATAAAACCTTGTCAAGTTTATCACTTTATTTGGTAGTAAAATTAGCAAAATGATGTTGTGATCCTGCCATAAGATTGTTAAGTGGGTCACCAATTCCAAGCCGCTGGTATTATGTTGGTCTCTGAGCAGGATCCTAACAGCTGATCTGCATTGGATCCTCCTGCAGGACCAAACTATTTTTCATAGGGCATTCAATGCACAATTCACACAAACAAGAGCCAGAGCCCACATATAAGGGGGACTAGAATCCAGCAGGGAGAAGGAATATATTGGCCAAATACCAAAAAGTTCTTTGTGGATATTCAGGAGGTATTCATGGCAAAAGTGACGGCTACCAAGCATATGCTTAAAAGATGTATATGTTACAAGCAGAACAAGGTATATGGCAACTTTGCAAGTGTCACACTAAAAAGCTGTAAAGTTAGGTGATGGAAATATGTTAATTGAGGCAGGTGTACGTGTCTGCAGAGGCTAGTAAGCAGGAGGCCATAGTTTTTTTGATTTGAACTATATGTGGAATATCAAAGGTAGTTGTGGGTAAGCAAATAAAGAGTGGTGATTCTACAGTGGAAATATGCACAGCACAAGGGGAGGTAGAAAAAGGAAATACCATTTGGTAAATTGGTACAGTGGCATTATATAGAGCTAGTTGTTGGCCATCATACTGCCGCAATAATGCCATCAGAAACTTGCATTGAGGCCATCAAAAGACTGTCAAGTTATTTGCCATAGAAGGTGATTGGATATACTGCCTGGTTAGATCCATTTAAAATAGTTGTAGAACACATCAAGACCACAAAAAAGCCATACAACTATTGCTACATCACCAATCAGACCCTGTCAAGTTTTATAACTTTATTTGGCAGTGAAATTAGCTGAATACAGTTGTGATCCCATCATAAGATTGTTAAGATGGTCACTAATTCCAAGCTGCTGGCATTATGATGGTCTCCAAATGGGATCCTGATGGCTGATCTGGATTAGATCCATGCACAGCACCAATTTATTTTTTGTAGGGGTGGCTCTCTGTAATTATGTCATCCTTTAATAAAGCTTCAATTGTCTCATTGATATAATTGGTGTCAATTCTCAAGTTCCTATAAACCTTTTGCTTGATTGGGTATTTGTTGATAAGGTGGATTAGGTGATATACCCAGGTATATAGTCATTAGACTTGTTCTGTTGGATAGTGCCACATTGAGCCATGAGTGGCAAATAATGCTAGAGTGTGTCAGGGAGGCTAAGTAAACCTATACTTGCCCACAGAGTGTGAAACATAGCTCTGCCTCTTCATGCAAAGCCACCCCTGTGTTTCACCCATTGTGTTGGAGAAAATTCATTTTTAACCTTTTTTTTTAGGTCAATGTTGTGCAGGATGTGTAAGAGCACAGAAAAACTGAAGTCATGCGTCAGGTACTCATTACCCATGGCACTCTGAATCTAACTCCTGTGGCTTGTAACATGTCACAAAAATGCATGGCACTACAGAGACAGCACCAAATCTGTGGTTTATTACTGACTATATTTAGTAGTTGGGAGAGCTTGTAGGTCAAGTCAGTACCACCTGGTTCAGAATAGCTTTCAATAGAAGGTAGCCAGGTAGTAAATACTAATGCTTATTACTGTAGTAAGAGTCTTGGAGATATTGGAAGTGATTGGGAGGACAAGTAGATTATGTGCTTTTCACTTAATGATTTATTGAATGTAAAAGTAGTATTGATACTTTTACCTGGTCTTGGCATAGAAAACAGGTAAAATAGGCTAAGGAAGGTCCCAAGAACATGTGTGCAAAGCTTGGGGCTGTTTAGACAACTTTGAGTATTTTCATGTTTTGGGTACCTGGTATTTTGGTGAAATATTCTAGGTAAATCCCAACAAGGAATTTGGTCAGTATTCTCTAGGATTTGAAGGTAATGAGCTAAGTGACTAAGTTAGGTGAATATCTAGGTGGAAATACAAATTCTTACAACACCCCCACTCAGCTAAATGTTCATACTGACTAGTCCTAGTTCTGACCAATCAAACTTGTCTCCAGCTTATGGTTGTTGTAAAAATTCGTATTTCCACCTAAATATTCACCTAACTTAGTCACTTAGATCATCACCTTCAAATCCTAGAGAATACTGACCAAATTCCTTGTCGGGATTTGCTTAGAATATTTTTCACCAAAATGCCAGGTACCCAGAACATGAAAATTCTCAAAGTTGTCCAAACAGCCCCAAACTTTGCACACATGTTCTTGGGACCTTCCTTAACCTATTCTACGTGTTTGTAATGCCAAGACCAGGTAAAAGTATAAATACTACTTTTACATTCAATAAATCATTAAGTGAAAACCACATAATCTACTTGTTCTCCAAATCACTTCCAATATCTCCAAGACTCTTACAACAGGTTATGAGCCCCGAGCTGTCACTCTCTGCAATGTCTACTACTGCTATTACTGGAATTTTTCCCTCTGCTGAAAAGTTGGATGGATCTAACTACCAAGTGTGGAAGGTGAAGATGAAGATGCTGCTACAAGAAAGAGGCCTTTGGGATATTGTCATGGGAGAAGAATGCCCTCCTAAAAACGTGGGAGAGGAAGCCTTAAAGTACCAGAAGAAAGAACAAAGTGCCTTTAACTGCATTTGCCTTAATGTCAAGGACAAATTGCTAATTCAATGCTCAAGAGCAAAAACGGCAAAGAATGCCTGGAAGGCATTAGAAGACACCTACCAGTCATGTTCAGCTGCCAAGAAAATGTATCTGAGAAGAAAGTTCTTTACTACAAAGATGCTGCCAGGAGAAGAAATGAAAAATCTAATTAACAGAATTACCCTGCTGGTAGATGAGATGGAATCTGTGGGCGTACCAACTACTGATGAGGATGTGATAGTTACCATCCTGAATAGCCTGACAGACAGGTTTCAGGGCCTTGTATCAGCCCTAGAGTCCAGAACTGAAGATTTGACCTTAAATTACGTATATGGAAGGCTCCTGGATGAAGAATTAAGAAAATCAAGCGCCAATAAGAAGGAAGAAGAAAATGCTTTAATAAGCAACGATAACCAACAAAGGAGGTACCCAAGACCCTACAAAGGCAACAGCAACCTATTTTGCAACTACTGCAAAAGGAAAGGACACACATCAGACCGGTGTTTCAAAAAGAGAGACTATCAGCAAAAGAAGCCTGAATATGGAAATGCTGCAACAACTGAAGATAGTCTATTCATATCTGCACTAAATATGACCACAAACAAGGATTCTCAGACGTGGTATATTGACTCTGGAGCTTCTCAACACTTTACACACCAAAAAGAACTTTTTACCCAATATCAAGAAATTCCAATTAAGAAGGTTTTCATGGGTGACAATAGAACACTTGATGCAGTGGGAGAAGGAACTATCCAAGTAAACCTAAGAAGCAGTGAAGGAAGCCATACACTGACCTTTAAAGAAGTACTCTATGTACCAGAAATAGCCAAGAACCTACTCTCCGTAAGCAAGGCCACAGCAGAAGGACTCAGTTTCAGTTTTGACAATTCTGGATGCAGGATCACTGATCAAAATGGTGCCCATATTGCTTTGGGCATCAGAGATCAGAACCTATACAAGTTGACTTATATTCCATCATATTTGGAAGCCAATATAAGTAACTTAAATGAAGAAACACCAATGCTTTGGCACAGGAGATTTGGACACATCAATTTTGATTATTTGCGTAAAATGATCAAAGATCAGCTAATTTCTGGAGTGAAAATTGATCCCCCAGCTATTTTGGAGCACTGTGAAGCCTGCATATATGGGAAACAAGCCAGACAACCGTTCAAGAGCTCTGGGTTAATCAAAACTAAGAAAAAATTAGATCTAATTCACTCAGATCTGTGTGGACCTATGCAAAATTTATCCTTAGGCGGGATGAAGTATTTAATCACTTTTATTGATGATTATACAAGATACACATGGGTCTACTTCATGGAGAGAAAGGAAGAAGCTCTGTCTAAGTTCAGGGAGTTTAAAGCCATGGTGGAGAGAGAAACTGGTGAAAAAATCAAGAAAATACGCTCTGACAATGGTGGAGAATATACCTCAAAACTCTTCATCCACTTCTGCAAAATTCATGGGATAAATCAAGAGACTACTGTACCATACTCCCCACAGCAAAATGGAGTAGCAGAACAAGCTAACAGATCAATAATTGATATGGTAAGATCTATGATCCATGATCAAAAATTATCCTATGATTTTTGGGCGGAATCAGTTGCCACTGTTGTATATCTTAAAAATAGGAGTTATAACAGAATACTTTGTGATTCTACTCCATTTGAAGCATGGTATGGATACAGACCAAGTGCAGAACATCTAAGAATATTTGGGTGTACAGCATATGCCAAAAAACTGGCCGGAAATCAGTCAAAATTTGAGCCAAAAAGTGTAAAATGCATATTTTTGGGCTACTGCAATGAGAGTAAGGCATACAGACTCTACAATACCAAAGCAAAGAAGCTGATCAAGTCCAGGGATGTGTTGTTTGATGAAAATTCAAAATTTTCACAAAAAATGACATCAGATGATGACGAAAATTTGATCTCAAGTCCACCAATTGTCAGGATTGAATCAGAGCAAAACAATGAAAATCTTTTCACTCCAGAGGACTCTACAACCGTGGTTCAGCCAGAATCAGTGCCCAGGAATATCCCAGAAGTGATCATTCCAGTATCAAATGCCCGGAGATCCAATCGGACAAGAAATAGCCCAAATTACTATATCAATGAGGGTACAAACTTAGCCTATGCCTATTCAGTCCATATTGATGAACCCCAGACTGTAAAAGAGGCCCTAAATAGCCCTCAGATGAAGTTTTGGAGATCTGCAATGACTGAGGAATATCAGGCCCTAATGGAAAATCAAACTTGGGACTTAGTCAAATTACCAATCAACCAAAAATCAATTGGATGCAGATGGGTCTTCAAGACAAAATACAAGGCTGATGGCACAATTGAAAGATACAAAGCAAGACTTGTAGCCAAAGGATACTCTCAAACAAAAGGACTTGACTATACTGAGACCTTTGCACCGGTAGCCAAGTTTAATTCCATCAGATTAATATTGGCTATTGCAGCCAAATATAAGTTTTTTATTCATCAAATGGATGTAAAAACTGCATTTTTGAATGGAGAACTTGATGAGGACGTGTATATGGACCAGCCTGATGGGTTTGTTGACCAAAATAACCCCCATTTGGTCTGCAAGCTTAAAAAGTCACTATATGGTCTCAAACAATCACCAAGAGCCTGGAATTGCAAGATAGATTCTTATTTGGAATCTTTGAGTTTCAAAAGGAGTAATGCTGACTATAGTATATACTATAAGCCAGATAGAGCAATCCAGTTCTATTAGCTCTATATGTGGATGATCTTATTATAGCCGCCAATAACCTAGAAACATTGGAAGAGACTAAATCCAGCCTATCTAAGGAGTTCAAGATGTCTGATCTAGGAGAACTTAGTTACTACTTAGGGATTAAGTTCTCCATAGACAGAAGTACCCAGACTATTACCCTAAGCAATCCAAGTATATTCAAGATATACTAAAGAAGTACAAAATGGAAGACTGTAAACCAGCAGCTACCCCAATGGAGACAAACCTTAACTTGGTCAAAACTCAACCAAATCAAGAGAGCTTGGTGCCATCTGAAAGCCCTGACTTTCCTTATCAATCTATGGTCGGCAGTCTGATGTATATCATGCTTGGAACACGTCCAGATATCTCATATTCAGTGGGAGCTGTCAGCCAACATAATCAGAATTATGGATCTGATCATATTGCAGCGGTTAAGCGGATTTTTAGATACCTAAAAGAACTGCTGATATCTGCTTAAGATACACTTATAAGGATTCAGAACAGGATCTTGTGGGATACTCTGATGCTGATTGGGGACAAAATTTGGAAGACAGAAGATCCACCACAGGATACACCTTTCTTTACTGTAAAGGAGCAATTTCATGGAATTCAAGAAAGCAACCAACCGTAGCACTTTCTACTACAGAGGCAGAGTATATGGCAGCCTGTGAAGCTACAAAAGAAGCAATGTGGTTAAGAAAGCTCTTTACAGATTTAGGCCTATGTCAAAAAATGCCTATTACTTTATTTCAAGATAATCAAGGATGTACACAATTAGGTAGAAATCCAACTTTTCATGCTAGAACCAAGCACATAGATATTAGACATCATTTCATATGTGAAGCTATAGAGAATAACTTAGTTAGCTTAGTTTACTGTCCTACAGATGAAATGATTGCAGACATATTTACCAAACCATTAGCTAGAGACAAGTTTGAATATCTTAGGTCAAAATTAGGACTAGTCAGTATGAACATTTAGCTGAGTGGGAGTGTTGTAAAAATTCGTATTTCCACCTAAATATTCACCTAACTTAGTCACTTAGATCATCACCTTCAAATCCTAGAGAATACTGACCAAATTCCTTGTTGGGATTTACTTGGAATATTTTTCACCAAAATGCCAGGTACCCAGAACATGAAAATTCTCAAAGTTGTCC